>VYYI01000173.1:0-43576 GCA_021029175.1 Bilobella aurantiaca | reverse complement strand
GATGTATGCGTAAAGTTTCACGACTTTGACAACTTTGCAAGCAGTTTCGACAATAAAATCTTCGATTATGTTGATTTGGAGGAGTCAAGTAAGATGCAAATTTACGAATTAGCACAAAATGGGCCTTGTTCCCTTCCATCAACATCATGAGGTCAATGTGAATCTCTTTTTGCTCTGTTGAGTTGTACATGATACATGTCCGTCTCTGCATTGCTTTGAAACGATTTAACTTTTCCTTTAATGATTTAACTTTCCGACGCTTGACTACTCGTTTAGGCTTATCTCCAATGTTATAGCCCAGAACGGTTAGTGAGATTGTAGGGTTCAATTTCTCAAACTTTGGTAGTTGATTTAAGGTCATTGGAAATTTGAGACCTTTTAAGTTCAATTTTGAAACGTGGGGTTTGTATGTCTTTACCAATTTATCACGTTTACTTCCAAATCTTAAAGGGCGAAGGCCAGCGACTTTTGAATGACTCAAGATAGACCAAAGAAAACACTTGTCTTGACTGTTATCAGCATCTGGCTTACTATTGTTTACATTTAAAAAAGTCCTTGTTAACTTATTTAATGGATGAGGTAAGTCAATATAAGTTCCAATACTTGTCAAAGTATATTTAACAATGACAAACTGAAACTTGGAGATTTGATTCAATGTCCAACCACTTTGTTCACAAGTAAACGTTTCGATATTTTCACTAAACTGATCAACCATTGCTGTCCAAACGTGTGTCAAATAATTTGTATTAAAAACTAAATGACCAAAACTGGTAAACTTTGCGAGCTTTTCCTTTAACTCGCCATTTGCTTCTTTTGAGAAATTACATTCCAATTGAAAGAATATCTTGAAATTTTTCCATTTTGAAAGATGACCTTGCATAACTTCAAACGAACTTTGTTTAACAGTTTGAAAAAATGAGTTCTCATCGTCAGAAGAACCACATTCAAAATTATTCATATCTGCGTAATACTGTCTCACTACACCCACACTTTCTTGTTGTAGCAACATTTCTATTCTTGATCCCCCGCCTTCCTGAATATGTGTAGTTAATGGTGGGTGTGACTGGAAAATATGAACTTGCAGGTCTTCATGTTTTGAAAATTTCAAAGTACAGAAATGACAAGACAAGGATCGATACATTTCTAACGTGTGATTCCTAGGTGGTAAGTTCATTGGTTGAAGGGTAGAGTTATGAGTCACCAAATGAGCCTCAAGGTCAAAGGGTGACATCCTAATGTCACATGATGGACAACGGATACAAACCTCCCCCAACCACCTCTTCTTTGGGTGTTGACTATTCCCTTGATTTGATCGCTTACTCATGACTTAAAATGTACTAAGGCGACTGACATTATCCTTTCTTGTTTTATTGGAAATAATTGAAGAACTGGTTTGGGATAAAGTTTAGTCTTGTAAATTCCCTAGATTCAGCATGTTGTATGCATTTTGTGATGGAACACTCTTCACTGAAAGAAATGGAATAATATGGGAGGAAACTATTGTTGGGTTAAAACTTTTACCATTCGTAAAAAAGATTGTGGAATCCAGTTATGGTGACAGTACTATTGCTCCGCTGTATGAATTTTTGTTTAAGAAAAGGTAACAAATCAATTTTTTAAAATTTAAAATATTTAAATTGTAATATTCATAGAATGATGATCGATAATACGACCGTAACATGCTCCGGACTTGTGAGAAGTATTGATGCATGTGGTTTCGCCAATGATGATCTAACCAACGTGAAACTACCGGTTGCCAATTTTTTAAACCTAATTCTTCATCGCTATGGCTATTCTAGACTACTTAGAAAATGTTTAAAAATTCTAAAATAACCAACAACACTACTCTTCAAACCAAACTTTTTTTGAAACACAGTGGACTCTCTAACCTTACTACTTAAACAATGCGTCAAAATGTTAAAAATAATGATGTGATAATAAAAAATACGAACAAATGATAATCATTTCAAATTTATTTCAAACAAAAATCAAATTCAAATATTGTTGAGGGACCCCATCTGAAAATAAAATAAAAAATATTAAAATCTACTGAGAGAATATCATAAATGAAATACTTACCAATCGTTGTGCATATCATCAACCAAGTTGGGTTCATCTATCGGGACATAAAGCCCCCGTGGAATCATCCACCTCATCAAGCTTTCGGCCGGATCATCCTCCGGCGTTGCAGCATATGCTGCAATTAAAGCTGGAGATTCGGCGATCCGAATCCTTTGGTATTCCCTCTCGGTGGGATTAAACAACAAATATAATGAATATTGCATTATATCCAATGCACGCTGAAGGGGATTAAAAATCCAATTTATAATCCCCCAGATCCTATCCGTAATCTCTATTTCCATTCTTGAGCAGTTACAATTGTAACTGCTATGCTTATTAAAAGAACAAAAAAGCCCCATTGTTGCTTAAAAAATCTTGATGCCTGATCTTTCTGAAACATTACATTTTATACTCAAATGCCTCGATCAACAAACCTGATTTACAAGACTCATTAATATTGTCTAGACATTTAGGTGTTCATATGGGCTTAACGTAATTGGCATACGTGTCTTCATTGCTTCAATCAATTTAGGTAAAAAACATTTGAAAATTAATTGAATGTCAACAAGGCCTTCAGACTCAAATGCCAAGGTGCAAAATCTATGTTCCAATGACCTCAAAGTTGTTTCTGCTCATTTTCACGTGCATTAGGCCAAACGTCTTCAAAGCTTCAAATAATAACCTGTTTCTTTAAGGGAAATCTTTGAGCTCAACAATGACCTTACAAGGGTAAAAAACCTGTTTGGTAGGCGTCCATCTAAATGCATTGCAAATTCCCCATCTAAAAGCACAGGCTCACAGGGCTCGAAATTCCTATCAACGTACCTACTGTTGCCAAATTCCAAAATCTTGTATATTGCTGTATAAATATCTGTCTGTCCTGCACCGAAACGTGACAGGCACCAGGTAAGGCGATGACTTACAATTAGAAAGAATTTATTTATTGAACAAATAGTTGGAATTCACACACTATGAAGTCGTAAAGCGTAAATTAACATTTATCAATGTTGAATTGGAAATGATAAGAAAAAACATGCTTTCCAATGTGAATTTTTACGGCATGTCAGAGAAAGCTTCCGAAAGCATAGAAGAACTGGTGAAAGTTGCAGAGAATTTACTGTACGAAAACCTGTTTCTGGGAAATCTCACCCTATTCAATTAAAGCTGGCTACGACAAAAGGAAAAATTTCCAATTTTGAGAAAACGAAGTTTCAAAAATTTCAAGTTACAACAAGAACCATTTCCTTCATTCAACTAAAGAAGACCCTTCAAGAGCAGCATCATGAATTTCTCCTCCGCAAGGCAGGAAATACTTGGCTAATTGAGATCTCAACTATTAAGTTTTCTAAAATTTAGGTGACTGATACTGTACTTTCGAAAGACGTGATGAATGGAAATGAGAAGCCCGATTGGATTATCCAATCCAATTTGGGAGTTTCGGTTGAGGCATGTGACACTGCGAATTGTTGAAATGCCACAGAATGAAGTTATGGAGGTACCAACGATGGCAAGATGAACTGAGGTTGACTCAGTTCATTACTAACAGATTAGTCAGGTGGCGCATTGTTCGCAACAGAACGGTAAAGTGAAAGTCTTGGAGAAAGGAAGTGAAACATTCTTAACGGTTACAACCAACTCTTTGCTTTGGGACGGGAGAGAGGCAAGATATTATGAAGTTGAGGCTTGAATAAGGCAAAGAAATTTCAAGGTGTAACATTTTAGCTTCTTTGAGTAATTGGTAAATTTAAGGTAGCTCTAAAACATTTACAATTCACTAAAGAATAACCATTGTTTTCTTTTCTTGGTAAAATAGAAGATGCCATTGAAGCTGAAATTTTGACGTCCAAAAGCCCATACAATTTCCCAGCGAGATTGTTGTACTCAATCCTAAATTATTAGAAGTGTAAAAACAAACGTCAATTTATAAATGACGACACAAGGGAGCGCATTAAATTTATGTTTAAGAAATTATTATCCCCAAACTTATCCCTTTAATTTTTTGTATTGACCTGTGACAGTTTCAACTCTAAAAGTAACTGACAAAAATTCTAATCAACGGGAATCTGGTAACACAAGAAACTATAAAATTTTCTACAAACACACATCGAATTATTCATTACTAGAATTTCAACAGGATATCAGAGTGCCTTGCTATACTATAAACTAGAGCTATAGTTCATAGCTAGAGAAATGTCGAAGATTATTTATTTGAAGGTTGGTATTGATAGGCTTCTGTTTATATTATACAGGGTCCCGGGAAAACAGGTTCACGATCCACATGTTCAGACCTGAACTTTCAACATCTCTTCTGCAACTTGATAATAACAAATTGAAGAAATGTTGCTATTTTCCAAGTACTAGAGTACGATTTTCATTTTTCAATACTTAACTTAACTGGTGTTTAGTTACTAGCCCGAATTTCCACTAAACCGAAATTGAATCTAAATAAATAATACTTACAATTTTTTCAATTTGTTTCCAATTGTGCAATAAATTGTGCACCTATCTGAAATTTACAACCAGGAGGTGGATGTTTTGAACGTTCAAAAGTATAGTAAATCATCTGCTCTCAATTGCAATAGGCAAGTATCTGTAGTTTATTTCTTGAGTTTTAAGCACTTAATTATATTGTATTGATATTTCAATAATTTTCAAACAACTGTCACGGCTTTAAAAGTTTAAGTTTATTGAAATTGTTACTTAAGTGGGTGAATTATTGTTTGTGCAATTGTCTGATCAACAAAAAGTTTGAAGGAAGATTACAATAATCACTTAATAAAGCAAATTGTTATGGTTAGTTGACGTGTGGGCTCTAATAAATAATTCTGCTGGAATTTGGGATACCATGCCAAGGGGCTCAACAAGTTAGACATTTTAAATTTTATTTAGCTGTATTAAAAATAGCATATAATCCTAACATATTCTTTAAATACTTAAATAAAAAACCTCAACTTCCTACCCCGAGTGCCCAATATTTAAGTTTCATTTCATGTTATAAATAATTCACAACTCTGATAGTTGAACAGAACTTTGGCTGTTACTGCTGACTGTTTTTGATTATTAAGGAGAAATCAAACTACATATCACAAACGTAATACCACTTATAAAGGTTGATATAATTTAATATTATTCAAAGTAAGGAACACATCGATGTTTTTGGACTTCCACCAAACAGATTATTTGATGTTTAGCAACCCTTATAGTCTTGATTTGCATTTAAACTTTAAATATTTGACGTTTACTTGACTGGACCTATTTTCTACTTAAGCAGATTCTTGGACTTAGATTGTAATAAAAGTAATCATTCGTTATGTTTTGTCAACTTATTAGGTTCGTATCCATGGTCACCGATCGTTTTGAACTTTGGCAATTAGTATTTACTCATTGAAATCAATCACATGGAATTTTGGTTAACTTTTGAACTTTTACGTTTAGTTTCGATTGAGATTCCCGGTTTAGTTAATGTTGTTGTCGGTTCCCTTATAGCTCGAGATAGCATCTCCTTTCTCTAGGTTAATTCAGGGCCACTTAACGTGTAGTTGCGAGTTTTTCTTCTATTCTGAAGGCCAGAAGTTAAGTCGGATTTTCTCGTCGGATAGCATATGAAAAGTTGTTTAAGGCTTGAGAAAGTCGCTTTAAACACATCTCGTATCTGTTTTTCATTTAATAAATAAATACAATGTTTTTTTTTTCAAAGCAACGTTTTTAAACGAGCAATTTTTCAATGTTAAATTATTAAAAAATCTACGTTAGATGCTCTTAATAATGACACAAAGAGGATAAAAATTTTTAGGAAAAATTATTCAAACAATTATTCTGAAACAATTTCATCTTGTTATTCTTTTTAACAGTCGGATATTAAATTTGCAATTGTTTAAATACAATATGATACTTTTCGAAATTAGAGTACATGTGATGCTGTAATCTAAGGATATTTACATGTCCATCATTAGCCAATTTTTTCATTTATTAGACCTCAATCCGTCGCAATTTGAAACACATTCTGACACAAACATTCAAAAAAATCAGAATGTAACTCTCAGTCGACAGCAAATGTTTTCCCAAACACGTGTTTTCCGCATTATTGGCTCCTGTAATTCTTCACAAACAAGAAACTCGTTTATACAACCTAGCGTATATTGATTTATTGATTAATAAATCATTTGAAAAATGCTACATAATGAACAATTGATGATCAATGAAAGTCTCCTGATAAATTCCTCGGCTATATTTTAAGAAACGTGGCGATAGTAACTTCTTTATGTTAATTTTCAAAAATTACATTTCTTAAGCTTTACAGATTAATTAATATGTTAGTTTACCTTGAAAACTATATATTGAAGTGAATTATGTTACCATATGCTTCACTCTGAAATCCAGAAAGAGCAACGTGAACATCTGATGCTATAGCAGCGGCCGTATCTATTTTTGTTGACGTTTCTCTGTTCGGTAATACAGATTCAGAAGGTCATTGACAAGTAGTGGTAGGTGTCTTGCACTTGCTTTTGACCAAAATTTTTGAAGATACATAATTTATAGATACATAGTGATATGTAGATTTCCGTTTATGTATTATGTTTATTTTGCAAACATTAGAGGATTATATGGCTCGGATTCTATTATCATGCAATTGTATCTGAAATATTTTTACAAGTTTACTTTGCTTTGATGTTGTGTCATATTATTACAAATAAAATTAAGTCACGGGCTAGTGAGAAACATTGAACACTTCACCTATGAATTGTCAAAGATTAATTGAAATATGTGGCATTTCTACCTCGACCTTCATTTTAGTCTACGGCTATTTACATTCAAAATAGCTTATTATACTTGAAACTACTAACCTCGAAATTGAATAAAACGTATCTGTCGCCAATAGACAATTGTCGTTATAGGTAAATTTTTATTGAGAACGTGAGGGTTGTTTCCACCACATCCAACGGGTGGGAGTTAGCCTTCTAGTTTTGAATTCTCCCAAACCCTCTTTTCCCTCGATTGTAATAGGAACATCTATCTATACAAGTCTATACCTTAACTTTTGACTTTTCAGAATTCTATAGCATTGAATTTCTATTTGTAGTCTTTACAATCGCGCCGTTACAATTACCGTTCTGTGGTACAAAAGATACACTTTTAAAAACATATAGAGTTGACAGCTAGTTTATCTTTTTTCATGTTTCTAGTTGGAAGTCTCACAAACCAAAAATGCCAAAATCGTTATAAAGACAATGAAGCAGAAAATTAGATTATTTACTGAAGAACAGCTTTTTAAAGTTCTATACGACATTGGAGGCTCAAAAAAGGTGGATAGGACTTTAAATTTTGGGTTTAAGTGCTAGTTTAAAAATGGTTTTTTAAAACGTGATGAACAGGACACTACGCCAATGATGAACAGGAACAATATGAAGTTGACAAACTTGGGAAGTTTCCTTGTACTATTTTGTAGTTTAGCAGATCTTTTAGACTTGGTTTGTAACTTGAGCTGACATTTCTGTGTCTTGTCAACGTACTAGGAATGTACGGAATATTCCAAACGCAATTTGGACTTCTTACTGTATATTAAAAAAAAACTAATTCATAATAGTTTAATTTAAATTGATTTTTAAAATTGGAAAGTCGGTTAATTAACATCTGTCAAAAATTAAACCATGAAATGAAATTGTTTGTTTGAATTAACAGGAAATAGATGTAAAAAAAAACTACTCTTGCTTTTCGCCAATTATTTGTACTCTAAAATTAATTACACAAAGAAGTGGGACTTGCTTCTGAACTATATTTGGAAGCATCCAAAATTGTTCTCAATTCAAATTATTTCGAAAGAAGAACGTAGTTATAAATATATCGTACTCCTCCGTCTATGCCAAGATATTTCCAGCAAATAATGTAAACACATACTGTTTAATAACACATTCGAGTAAAGTAATTTTAAAGTTTATTAACCATTGGAAATTTTGGGTTTCCAATTTGTCTCATTTCCAAAAACTCGTTGTTTTAGTTACGCATTGAAGTGCAAGTAGCAACTAATCGACGATAGTTATTTTTACAGAGTGCAGTATAAGTGCCAATAACATGAGAGCGTAATAATTTCAAGAAATGAGAAGCGTTTGTCTACTTCTTGAACTGAAGGTTTGGCACACTAAACAAGGAGAGTGTTGATATCTTAATGAAAATCAACAAAACAAGTGACATCACAGGCATTCGCTTAAGTAACTGTTAGATGAGTACATCTCAAAAACTTATGAAGAAGATCTAGGGTAGATATAGACAATTTATATGGCAATTAATATAACAATACTTCCTAGTTAACAGTCTTGAGATTGCATGCATGAATAGTATATCTTTTATAAACGCCAGCAACAACTCCCAAACACTATTATAAATAACTATATTATGTAAATGTCCAGTGTAAATACCAATAAACCAGCGCAGTTTGTCCACTGAATTGTCAAATTTTTAGATTTATTACACAATATACTGTAATTCATTTTGACTTACTTTATTTACTTATTTTAGTTTTTTGTTTATTCAATTACCAGCCTGACAAACAGGAACTGGACAATTTAACTATATTTAACCATAATTTAACTATAGTTAAAATTAAACAACTTTGATGTTGACAGTTGACAACATATGTTGATTTGCAATCAATGGCGGAACTACTATTACAGATAACCATTATGGTTTACTGCGAAGGAGAAGAAATTGTCTGAAATAGCTTCCTCTGATTGGAGTCGGGAATTCCGTAAGAAAACCACCCACTAATGAGTATAATTTAGTCACTAATTGTGTTGGCGATTTGGGATTTCGCTCCATGCTAAAACCTAGGCTTTGCGCAAGCCGTAGCAAATTTTTTTTTATTGAATGAACAATGACGATGTTTTTTTTGTTTTTAAACTAGAAACAGGATTTCATACAAACCAAAGCTAGTTTTACGTTTCAAACTCGAAAAAATGTTTTGCACTTTTAATGAGCCTATTTTTCTCAATGCAATATTATTGGAAAGGAAAAGGGAGCGACAACTGATGTTCTCATATGTTAAGGTATTAAAACTTCTTTGTCTTAAACAATCGTCCGGAATTAAATTGCCAGTGTTTATATATTTCTGAAACTAATGATTCAGAAACTTTATTAACTGTACATTCTTTTTTTAATCCCATATGATAGTGTGATAGTTAAATTTGCAGTACAGGTCTATTCTACTCTTTCTGTTTCAACTTTTTTGACCTCCGAAAACTCCAATTTCAAACGCAACTTTATGTGCATTCTCCTAAGCATTCATAATTATGTGCTGTAAGCCTTTCTAAATAAAAGTAGATTATCTCCGTTTTTGGTTTGTACGCAAAAAAAATTGCCTCTGCATTGTAATCCATTGTTTAGAAGTTAAAATCATTTTGAAAAAATACGTTAACATGAATAACTCTACAGAGTTAAACTCCATTAGTTTCAGACCTCGGAACTTCCATGTCAAGTCAAAGGCGATAGGCATGCAAACATTGAGCAGGCCCTAAGCAAACGTCAATGAGCATAAAAAATGATGTTGAGTTACATTTTTATAAAATCAAAATACAGATTAAAGTTAATTTAACGACAATTCGAACCTTCATTCGGGCTTTGAAGGGGATCAAGGGATCAAGAAGCTTAATTGTCTATTCAAAAATACTAATGAAACAAATTACTTATAATTTGTGAAAGGTAACGGCTGTGTCGTCTAAATCCACCCAATCATTCCCATCATTTTTCATACATTTTTTTTTAAATCACACCGAAGATCTCTAGAAGTAATCACAGTAATAACAACAAGATTTGCTGAGTAATTGAAGTATCCTTAGTTGGCTTAAAATAATTACAGGGTAGTAAACTATTGAGTGTTCCTCACATAAAATGAACTACCTCACGGTCATTACCAAAAATTAATCCAAAATTCCTTTATAACGTAATTGCAAAAAAAGGTTTATTTAAATTATGAAACAGAATTCTAATCAACGTACATTAAATTAGTACATGACCAATCATTCTGTTAGCAATCTAAAAACTCGGAAAACAATCGCGAAAAAAAAGCACTCAAGGCTACGCTTTTTTAAAAAGCAAAATGAAGGATCCCATACAAACCGCAGTTTTAAATTGCTAATAAATTTTTATTATTTGATGAGCCTATTTTTCTCAATTCTGGAAAAGGAAAAGCAAGCGTCATTTGACGTGATAACGAACGACACAAAGCGGCTGTATGAAACTTTGCTCCGTTTAAGGCAATTAGCGAAAAAAAACTAACTCTACAAACTGTACAGTTGGTTGTAACAAAATCTACTAACTTTACCAAATCGGTACATAACATTAATTCTAGTTAATTTAATTCTATAACTTGTAACATATTGAAATATTCATTATTTTTATTCAGTCTGTTTATTGAAAGTCCTATATTCAATAATTTTTTGAACTCCGTTAATTAAAAGTCTACAATTATTCATCCCCCTAGTCCGGCAAATTAGGAACCTTCTCCTAGCTTGGACAGTGCCGGGTTTGAGTTCCAGTACCAAAACAGTAAAAAAAAGTAGTGGTGTGGTAGTGGTGAGTGCAATTGGCAGGGTGTGGGGTATGCATTTTAGTAATATGCGAAGCAAGTTGACCAGGACACAGGCAAATGTCAACTAGCAAAGAAATAATGACCAATTAATCACTCTTGAATTTAAAGAATTATCGCTGATTTCGGAGAAAGTTCATTGACTATTTACTTTATGATTTTTTAAAGGCAAGTGTTGTAAATTAAGTCAATTAATTATTTTATAAACAAATCTTAACCTTCCCAAACCGTAGACGCATTAATTCATTTTCAAATCAACCAAGATTCGCTAATTTCGCCAATTCAAATTTTTAGTTAATTAATTATATTTGATTTGTACTTTGAAATTTTATAAATGCCTATTCTACATAGTATTACCATGGACAAGGCCTATAGGCGAATGTCAAAAAGCATAAAAAAAACATTGAATTATATTAAAAACTCAAACCAGTATCAAACATATTAGCTCTCCGAGCGTTGTGGGTTAGATATGAGCGGTAAGTAAATTGCTATGGACGGAGCGTGGGATTTTATTATTAGATTAGATGCCATATTGGCATAGACAAAGCAGCACTTGTTTATTAGAGACGAGTTCTTTGTCTATAGACGTTATTTCTGAATTCTTGTAACATTTGGAAGAATTTGATAGGCTGTAAACAACACTTTGAAGCTGCCAATCCTCGAATTTATAGTATTAGTCGTAACGTGAATTAGTTTTTCACGAAGTTTTCAAGTTATGTTGAGTTTTCAAATTATCTATAGCATTGAACTTCCTGATTGATTAGACAAAATCTTACATATCCAATAAACTACTAAAGTATATTGTGTCTCTTACGGAAAAGGTAAAAGATTGCCACTTGTTTACCCTGTTCTGAGTTCAGTTTAACCGAAGACTAAAATGCATTACTACTTGAAAACATGGTTTGGTGCCTTTGAGATGGAGATCTTAATCAAGGTAAGTCAATTCTTTCAAATTATTCTCAAATTTAAAATCATTCTACCAAATTCCATCTTCATTTAAAAATTAAAAATCACCATAAAACTAGAAAATAATAAAATTTCGAATTGTGTAATAGTTCTAGCTTCTTTACCAAATGTAGCAAAACCAAGCTTGCAAAACTTTTACAATTGAACGATTATTTTCTTTTGTTTTCAATGCAGTTGTTTTGATGCTGTGATGTTGTGATGCTCAAAGCTGTGATATTTTTCGGATGTGCGGATGTATTCAAATTTAAAGGTTTAAAATAATTAAGCAAAAAACATAATATACATACTATACATACATACATACATATATTATTTCTGGTTTAGCAGCTGGTTTAGACAGTGGAATGAGGCTATACGTTATATCTACTGATTATCATAAAATTTCGGGATTCCAAGACAATTAAGCTTCATTTTTAAATATATAATATCCTGCTAAAAAGGTCTTTAAGAACAGCCAGGAGAAAACAACTGATAGTTATTTGCCTATCAATTTTCCAAACATAATTTTATTAATCATATTCCAAAACTTGGAAATAGTAGTAATGTAAATTTATCAACAAAATCGGTCCTTTCTAAATCGGACAAAATCTTTTTTATTGCTTTATTCTTTTTTATAATTGTATAAATTTTGTATATAAAAGTAATTCTCTTAAAACAGTAATGCTTATTTACTTTATTCTGAAAAAATAATTTAGGTAAAGACAAATACTTTGAGTGAAAGCATTTGCTCAAGACTTTAAACTGTAGATTATTACTTAATTCTTCCAAAAATAAATATTGTACTACAAATATGTACCAGTGCGTATCACATTCAATGTACTGTTGTTAGCTTGAGCTAGTTGTTTAGCTTTTACTAAGGGATTGCTTTAATATAGGAGCTTGTGTATTTGCTTTGTAATTTCAAAGAAAATAAACTAAAACTAAGTGAAACTTTCAGTTTGACAGAATAGCTAGGTCGTTTCAAACACATTATGGTATTGCACGAACAATATCGGATGGTTTTTAGGTACGATGTACTTGTGCAGCTATTGGAACTAAGATTTTCTAAACAATCACTTTAATACTACTGTTGAAACTTTGGTTGATCGATCGATTATTCCAACAAGCAACATTATATTGAAGCTGGGAGAAATCCAGGACATAGCAACTTCAAAATAAAAACTTCCCTAGAACATACCAAATTGTCACCTCAAAAAAATACCTTAATATTTTTCAAAAGGCCCACCTTGTCCATTATTTAAAATTGCGGTTAAAATTTAACTCATCCAGGTTGAATAATATTAAATTCTTTAAACAAAACTTGTCGCAATTATATAAAAATTTTGATAGTTAAAGCTTCTAATTCCATAAGCATTTTAATTCACATTAATTAAATTGATTTTGAAACTGAGCATGCAAAACAATGCAAAAATGTAAAAGTAAAAACAAAAAAGGCCTAAAACAAATGGTTTTGTTCATAGATTTCAATTATATATTACAATGAGCTCATCTAATACTGATGAAATGTTGCACGAAAAATTAATACAAGAATGTCTTCAAAGTGGACAAATGGCAAATTATGTGGAAAGTTTCAATTAAATGACCTCCTATTTTTATAATGTATATTTAACAGTGTTTAACATTTTTCAAACTAAAACTACATCTAGTCATATTTGACGGTATTTTGAACGTTTATTTGTTGTAAAAGCTTAAAATTTGTGAAATTTAATTATTACGTAGTTCAGAAAAATTGATTGCGTATATGCATATTCAGAAGAGAAGGCTGTAAGCGAAATGGGAGGTTGTCGCTGTTGCTTCTAAATCCACCCACTCCATCCGCCCCTACAATGCATAGGTAAGTATCTATACTGTGACTTTTGACTTCTCAAAACTCAATAGCATAATTTCTATTTAAACGTAAAACTGTACGGAAACTTGTATTGTTTAGTAATTGCTAAGCTTGCCTGCTATGTAGTGAGTACTGCTTAAACAAATTATTCTACATAAATGAGTCTTTTTGCGTATTTTTGCGACGTTTGAAGTAGCAGGCATCGATCGTACTACGACCATGACCATTTAAATGGGCTAAAGTCTCCCTAAGTGATGAAAGTATGTCTATTTGGCTTACGATTTTTATTGGCTAGTATTGATTGTTTCTCAGGCAACTTGATCTTTTTCATAAACATAAACAAAAATTAATCATAATTTCCAAATTGTATTAGAACGCCATTGTAAAGAGAAAGGTTTTGTTAAAATTATAAAACAGGATTCCAATCAAAGTACATAAAACTAGTACTTGAACAAACAATCTGTTGGCATACTAAAAACCCGGAAATCATTTGCCAAATTCAATGCTTTCAAGGCCAAACTTTTGTTTTCAGAGCAAAATGAAGGATCTCGTAGAAACCGCAGCATTGAATTGTTAATACATTTTTATTTTATCAAATTCAAAGATCATGTACTTTTCCTCTGTAAATGCGCCTCTTTCCTGCACCGAGATACAAGGTAAGGCGAAGACTTCCAACTAGAAAACTATTTAAATAATTAGTTTGTTTGCAGCTTAAGAAATTGATACGTTATACAATATCCCCCTCGTAATTCAATACACTATAATTACTTTACTTCCTGCGCTAATTCCTTATCGAATTTCACAGTTTTAGGCCTAATTCAAAATATGACTTGGCGTTGGCGTCTCGAAATTTTTAGCAGTTTGTTGCTTTTGGAAGTTTCAAATTGTTCCACCAGAGGCGACGTTCACATGTTGACTTTCAGTTCTCTCAGATATAAAAAATGCAAAGCATTTAATTGTGTTTCATGTTTTAACTCCTTCGCGTAATTCCTAACCCTAGTGTAGCCTACAAAACTTTTACAACTTGCTACAGAATAACGACGATTTTATTATTTGGTTGGATTGCAGTGTCAGGGGGACACTTTGAAATTGGTGTCAAAAAGGGGTCCTACATTCTACTTGTAGGCAAGCCTAAACCAACTCAAGCTTAAACCAAAATAAAGTAGAATGTTAGAGTGTAGGTTAGCGTAACAATATTTTCTATGTAAAACAAAAAGTGTCCCTCTGACACTGCAATCCAACCTTATTATTTTTTGGTAAGATAAAAGGATTTCATCGAAATTTCGTCGTCCCAAAACGCTTACAGTTTTCTAGCGAGGATGTTATTCTCAATCCCAAATTATTGGAAAAGTAAAAACAAGCGTAATTTGATAAACGACGACACAAGGGGAGTGTTTAGTTTCTATTTAAAAATATAGCAATTTTATATACATATTTAATGGTAATACTTCAATTTGTTGTTAGCCTTTGAAAACCATTTACTGTTTTCATTTATTTAGCAAAATTTCCATACAGAAAATTAATTTTTTAGCGCTGGTTTAAAATCAAATCTATTAAAGTCATACTTTTACTAAAACCTGGAAGGGTTACAGTTACAAACGCATTCTGACGCAAATGAAAATCAACGCAAACCTGATAACAGAAGAAATTATATTTCTTTCTTCAAACGTACGTCAAACTACTTGTTTTGTTTCTAAATAACTAAGCATTAAGTAACTGATTTCCATCTGCAGTAGTCAACCATCTGCATTGCGATATGTAGAGAAATGTGTCTAATCTAGTCTATTCATGGGCTTCTGTGTATCTTAACCGGATTTCATTTGCGCTATTGTTAAAAAGTTTTTATTTGCGTTTCCCGTCATCAGTTTCAAATCTCCAATCCTAGATTTTCAACATCTCTGCTGCCAACAACGTGACAAAGTATATTCGAAGAGATTTTTCAGGTTCTAGAGTGCGAGTTTTATTTCTCAATTTTAACTTAATTTGTATTTAGTTACTAACGAGAATTTCCACTGAACCGAAATTGAATCTAATTAATACTTTCCATTTTTGAATTTGTTACCATTTAGTGAGATATAAATTGTGCAAATCAGGTGGAAACGTTAAACATCTAAGCATAAATATCACCTGCCTCCTATTGAAATAGAGAAGTATCTTTGTCTTTTCAATACTTTAATAATATTATATTGCTGCTTCAATAATTTTGAAATAAGTGTAATCGACTTCAAAATTAAGTTTTGGAGGAAAAATACGATGATGACTAATAAAATAATTATTACGGTTAGTTAACGTAAATAATTCTTCTGGATTATGGGATTGCGCATCAAGGACCGCAACAAGTTAGAACTTTTATTCTTTATTTAGCTGTTTCAAAATAACGAATAATAATAATTTTTAATAATTATCCTAAAATATTCTTCAAATACTTAAATAGAATAAATATTAGTTTCCCACGAGTGCGACAAAATAACAAACACCAGAGCACAAACGTAATACTACTAATAACGTTTGATGTGTTTTAGAAAAAGAATGATATACAAATTAATTAGTTTTATAATTGTCAATATTATTAAATTTAATTACATATGATTGTTGTAATGTTATCTAAATATTTGTCATTACATTACAAGCAGGGTCAATATTCAATAGTTCTTTGTTCTTAATGTAAGCCCTTTATATCGCCTTATACAAGTTGAAGAGACAAACTAAGAACTTGAAAAATAAAATATATACAACAAAAACATTGCAAGAAAACGATTGAAAAAAGGCTCTAAAGCTAAAAGAAACGGGTGAAGGGAATTTTCAAAAATAGGGTGTCTCTACTTAACCGTTGAATGGCAGTGACAATAGAGCATTTGTTCGTCACTGCATTCTTGTTTAAACATCGTTGCAAGGTGAGTTAACAAAATAAACACTCATTTTAAAATCTTACAATGTTTTCAAAATTAGTAATGTTAGGCTGAGAATTAGAAATGATAAAATTTCCCAGCCCTAAAGTGGATGAAGGATGATGCTGTACCTGTATATTGTCTCCTCGGATTCTGCAACTAAGCTCGCTAAAACATTTTTTCCAGGTGTTTTTGAACTTCCAGCAAACATTATCCAAAATTTGGATTTCCGATTAACATAATTTTTGGTGTTTGGCAATGCTTGTAGTCTCGATTTGCATATCTAAACTTTAGATATTTGACGTTTACTTAAATAAAGCTTTTTTCTACTTTTTTAATCTCTTAAATAAGGACTTAAATTGTAATGAAACTGATGTTTCGGGGTTTTTTCAACCTAATAGACTTGTATCTATGTTCACCAAAAATTTTCAACTTTGACAAGAAATATTTACTCGTTGAAATTAATCACTTAATGTACTTTTGGGTAACTTTTCAACTTTAATCGTTTAGTTTTTGTTGCGGTCTGAGTATGTCGTAGGAGCGGGTACCACTGAAATTGATGGTTGAGCGTGAGATGGCATGTGAGGTGTATTTAAGGTTTTTGTCTGTTTCCTTATGACTAAAGATAGCATCTTCTTTCCCTACGTTAAGTCAGGGCCACTTAACGTTTAATTCGGGGTTTTCTTCCATTTTGGAGGCTAGAAATTATAACGGTTCTAGTCGAATAGCAAATAAAAAGCTTGCTTAAGGCTTGAAAAAAATCGGTTCAAAAAATCTCGTAAATGTTTTTAATTTAATAAATAAGGACAATTTTTGTTTTTTCAAAGCAAGTTTTTTGAACGAACAATTTTTTCAATGTTAAATTATTAAAAAAACCAAGGTTTGATGCTCTAAGAAAGGATAAATAATAGGACACAAAAAAGATTAAATTTTGTTGGTTTGGGAAAAAATAATTCAAACTATTATATTGAAACAATCCCAGGGTGCTAATTTTGTTTAGTTAAATTCAATAAATTTATAGTTGTTTTAAGCCAATCTCATCATTTTTTAACACAAAAAAAAAATAAAACACTTTTCATGAAAGAAAGCATTAGACATTAATTTAAGGGTATTTACAGGTCTATCGTAGGCCAATTTTTTAATTTATTAGACCTCAAGCCGTCGCAATTTTTAATACTTTAGGACACAAATGTTAAAAAAATCAGAATGCAACAAAGTCAACAGTATATATTTTCCTAGACGCACGTATATTATTGGCTATAACGCTTTCCAACTAACGAGAAGCATTTCTTATGTGCTGTAATTGTTCACAATCAAGAAACTCGTCTACACAGCCTAGCGTATGATTTAGGGATTTGCATTTTGAAAAATGCTAAATAATGTACAATTCCTGAACACTAAAAGACTAATGAATAATTCCTCAGCAGGGGTATTTCAAGAGACGTGGCGATAAACAGTCTTTTATGTTACTTTTCAAAAATTGCATTTCTTAAGTTTTACAGATTAATTAATATGTTAGTTTACCTTTAAAACTATGCATTGGAGTGAATTAAGTTAAAATAAGTTTCACTCCAAAATCTAGTAATAGCAACGTGAACACTTGATGTCATTGCAGCGGCCGTATCAATTTCGTTGACGTTATATTTTCTTTCTGGGTAATTTAGATTTTGAAGGTCAGTGACAAGTAGTGGTAGGTATTTTGCACATGGTTCAGATCAACATTTTTGAAGATACATATATTTCCTTTTGTGTATTATGTTTATTTTTGCAAACATGTGAGAATTGTATGCCTCAGCGGGATATCATGTAGTTGTAAATTTTGAAAGAAAAATTACAACTTTACTTTGCTTTTTTGATGTGTCATATTGTTACAAACAAAATTAAGTCACGGGCCAGTGAGAAATATTGAACAGTTCACCTAGAAATTATCAATGATTACCTGAAATATGTAGCATTTCTACCTCTAGAACTTCATTATCATCCATGGTTATTCATAATCAAAATAGCTTATTATACATGAATCTACTAACATAGGTTCTAACACCAGTACTGAATAAAACGTATCTGTTGAAAAACATGATGGTTGTTTCCACCACATCCAACGGGTGGGAGTTTGCCTTCAAGTTTTGAAACCTCCCAAACCCTCTTTTCCCTCGATTGTAATAGGAACATCTATCTATACAAGTCTATACCTTAACTTTTGACTTTTCAGAATTTATATACAGAATTTCTGTTTCTAGTCTTTGCTATCGCGCCGTTACAATTACATATTTACTGTAAAGCAGCTTTTGAAGTTCGTAACTGCATTCGATGTTCAAACACATGGGACATTACTTCAAAATTCAGGTTTAAGTGCCAGCTTAAAAATGGTTTTAAACACTTACTTAACTTGTGATTAACGATTTACAGGAACAATATCAAGCTTATAATTTTCAAATTTCACTAGTCTTAAAAACGAAGTCCATATGATAAAGGACGGTACAAGGGTGGAATGTATTAAATTTCTGTTTAAAAATCAAATAAAAGTAATTTCTCACAAACGATACTTCATTTAATGTTAATAATTAAATGGTTTTTGGTAATTTTTTGAAATTGATCCACGATTTGGACTTCCACCATATTTTAGACAGACTTTACATTTTGCATTTTTGATTTACTTTAACAGATCATTTGGGGTTTGATAGCGGTTGCAGTCTTGTTCTGCACTTTAACTTGAAAAGTTTGAGGTTTCCTTGTACTATTTTGCTTTTTGGCATATTTTTTAGAGTTGAATTGTACTGACACGGATATTTCGTAGTTTTGTCAACCTATTATAGGTGGAAATACATTAACCTATCTTTTTCAACTTTAAACACCAATATTTGATCGTAACAAATAATCCCTTGGACTTTTGGTTAACGTCGAACTCTTTTCGTACTTTAAATGTACAATTAGGTTTGCAATATGTTTTCAGTGGACTTTAGGCCTTTGCATTTGCATTTTTGGCAATATATTCAACTTTCACCGAACTCGTTGTGCATTGTAGTCCCTGACTTTCACGCTTCTAAGTTTCTTCGTTTGATGTTGTAGTACATGGCGAAACATAGGTTTGCCTTATTCATTCATTTTAATTTTTAAGTGAGTTTCTTTTGACCTGCTTAAAATTAGACTAGAGATAGAAATTGTCTCCCTTTTTTGGAGATACGGATTTTGAAATGATGACAACACTGTTGGATTCGGTTTTTGTTCTTGTTCCGTAAAACAAAAATATCTAGCTCTTTAAGGAGATTGTTTATTTATGTTGATTAAGGAATTTGAAACAGGGAAATTAAAAAACTAATTACAATGTAGAATTACAGTACTAAGCAGCAGAACTATTAGATTGACATTTTCCATGTATTCTTCAATTTATCAGAAAAAAATTTATATTTTCGAAAAATTAGAAGATGAATTACGAGTTTCAACATATTTGAATGCACTTATCTTTCTGTGTACTTATTATTTAAAATAGTTGTTGATAACTGATGAGGGATTAAGTGGTTGTCCCACTGGCCCTACGAAGCATTCTAAGTTCATACTCGCTAAGCTCTCAAAACCAAATTTTGAACGTTTAATATAGTTTAGGATATTTCTTAATTTTCTAATTTTCCATGAACAAAATGCCGCATGTAAATACTTCCCGTGAGTAGTGAACTATATACATATAAGCACTCAATTATATTGCATTGCTCCTATTGTGTTGCTGTTTTAATAAACTTCAAATAACGATTAACTCGTTATTAAATTGATTTATATTACAAATTAGAGAGACGGTTAATTAACCAGTGCTAAAAGGAAATGGCTGTAAGAAAAACTCTACTGCAGCTAAAGCAGCTTTTCACCTATTCTTACCCTAAAATTAATTACACAAAAAAGTATAACATTTTTCTGAAGGAAGCATCCAAAATTGTTCACAATTCACTAACTAAATAAAGCAGGCTCTTGACATCTTAAAGAAATTAAGGAAACAAGTGAAGCCGCAGGCACTCGCTTCAGTAGATGCGCAAGCTTCATAACTTTAGAGACAGTTAATGTGGTAACTAACTATTGGTGGTCCAGAATTGCTACGCAACAGTCTTGGAGTTGCACACATGAATTGTGTATTGTTTTAAACGCAATAGCAACAAGTCCAAACACTACATGTACTACTACTGACGTACATTATTTGCTTACTTTAGTTACATTTTTTATTTCCTGTTTAATAAATAATTTGCCTGCCAAACAGGAACTGGACAAATGCTTAATTTAATTATAGTTTAAATTAAAACGATTTTGATTTTGTTGCCGAATATTTGTTGTTTTGCTTACCCACTATGATCCCGTAAAGTTACTAATTGTGATGGGAATTTGAAATTGTGCTAAAATCTCGGAAAATCGGCAAACTGTAGCATTTTTTTCAATTGAATGAACAATGACGACGTTCCTTTTTGTTTTTGAACTAGAAAAAAAGCATCTCATAGAAACCAAACTCGGTTTTGACGATTCATAATGTTTTGCATTTTTAATGAGCCTACTTTTCTCAATGCTAAATAATTGGAAAAGAAAAACAGGCGACTACTGACGAACTCATGTATTAAAATTTCTTCGTCTTAAAATTTTTTCCAGTGAATCAAACCTCCAGTGCTAATAAGTTTCTAAAACTAATGATTCAGAATCTTTATTAACTGTGTATTCTTTTTTTAATCCAACTACAAGTTGAAACTGTGCTAGTGATGTTTACAATGCACAGGTCTATCCGTCTCTTTTAGTTTTAACTTTTTTAACCTCCAAAAAATTTAATTTCAAACGCAACTTATGTGTTCTATCGTAGGCATATACAATTATGTGCTATAAGATTTTCTAAGTAACTAATAGATTATCTCCTTCTCTAGCTTTTACGCAAAAAAAACTTATCTCTACAACGTAATTAATAGTTTAGAAGGAAAAATCCTTTTGGAAGTATACTTTAGCATAAGTAAATCAATTCAATTATATGCAGAAGATGTGTTCAGTTCCAGCAATTTTTGATATCAAGTTATTTGTGATATATGATTTAATGATGATTTTGGGTTACATTTTTATAAAATCAAAACAATGAATAAAGTTAACGACAATTCGAAAAATCTATCCGTGTCCAAGAATACAGTTCCAAATCTTAAAATTTGCGTTCCTCGTTTTTTATACAAAGCAGTAGTATTATAGATTCCTCAATAATATTAATGAATCAAATTACTTATAACTTCTGCAGCTGTCCCAGGAAAATTATTCTTGTTAGCTTCCAAAGGCCACAATAGTTTATTTTATTTAGTTGAATTAATATACTGATTTACCTGAAAAGCGAATTATTGAAATAAATTATAGTAACCATATAGTAGTCATTGACAAACAGTTATAAGAATTTTGAATTTTGCACTGCCCGACGCTGGGCGGTGAAAGAATCGAATGATTGTATCTCCGCATTTACAGAACGTTAAGCCAGCAGTCTATTAAATGACACGTGCTTTTTCTGAAAAGTGCTATAACCTAGTCCCCTGGTGACCTATACCCTAGAAAAGTGACCAAGTCAAAAACCCGCAAATAAGTTTTACAAGCAATACCAATAATTTTTTAAAGAATATAGCGTTGCAAAGTAGGATAAGATCAAGTGGTTGAGCTACTATCGGAGGATGGAAAATTGTGAAACGGACAAAAAGTCCTTAGCTATCTCGATGTGGACAAAACGGAAAGTGATTGCTGTGTCGTAAGAATCCACACAAACCATCCGTTCCTAAAATGTATACACAAGTATCTAAATTGTAATTTTTGATTTTCTCTGTCTATAACGCTCCAATACTGTTTTTATTAGTCCTGTCAAGGCGTCCGACGTAAAGGGTTTCAGCTTATTGACCATCTTATGCCTGAAATATTTATCAAATTCTTTTTGGGATTATCAAATAATTAGTGTTAAAATTTATCACATTGTCTCAAAAGATGTACTACAATAAATTAAAATTCTCATTCGAATAACTTGTTATACATTTTTTTAAATCACACGGAAGATCTCTAGAAGTAATCACACTAATCACAAGTCTTCTGGAGTAATTGAAGTATCTTTAGTTGGCATAAAATAATTATAAACTAGTAAACTATTCAGTGTTTCTCACATAAGATGAACTACCTCACCATCATCAACACAGATTAATCCAAAATGCTTTTATAACGTTATTTCAAACAGGTATTATTTAAATTATGAAACAGAATTCTCATCAACGTACATTTAATTAGTACGTGACCAATCATTTTGTTAGCAATCTAAAAATCCAGAAAACAATCGCGAAAAACAAAGCACTCAAGGCTACGCTTTTTTAAAAGCAAAATGAAGGATCCCATACAAACCGCAGTTTTGAATTGCTAATACATTTTTATTATTTGATGAGCCTATTTTTCTCAATTCTGGAAAAGGAAAAGCAAGCGTCATATGACGTGATAACGAACGACACAAGGCGGCTGTATGAAGCTTTGCTACGTGTAAGGCAATTAACGAAAAAACTCTACAAACTGTACATTGGGTTGTAACAAATTCTACTAACTTTACCAAATCGGTACATAACATTAATTCTAGTTAATTTAATTCTATAACTTGTAACATATTGCAATATTTATTCATTTTATTCAGTCTATTTATTAAAAGTCTAGGCTAGGAACCTTCTCCTAACTTGGACAGTGCCGGGATTACATTCCGGTACCAACACAGTAAAATAAGATATGGTGTAGGAGTGGCGAGTGCAATTTGTCAGGATGTGGGGCAAAAAAGTGTGCATTTTAGTTACACCCGAAGCGTGTTGGCCAGGACACAGACAAATGTCAAGTAGACACAAAATAAAAACCAATTAATCACTCTTGAATTTAAAGTTTTATCGCTGTTTTCAAGAAAGAATATGTTGACTATTTATTATTTAAATTTTTAAAGGCAGGTGTTGTAAACTATAAGTCAATATATTATATTATAAATTATTGTTGACCTCCTCGAATCATAGGCGCATTACTTCATCATCAAATCAAGTAAGATTTGCCAAGTTCTTAAGGACATGAAGCTAGCACTTGCCAATTTTAAAACTTAAAGAAGGACTTGTTTTTGTGATTGGTATACCACTAAAAGTATCAACACATATTAAATGTAATAGATACTAAACGATGTCAATAATGTTGAAAAAAAAGTTAAAACTTCCAACAATGTCCTAGGCTACTTATAATTAATTAATGTAATTGATATTTGCTTTGAAATTTTATAACTGCATATTATACACAGTATTAAATCATATTAAACAATCAAACCAGTCTCAAAAATAATATCTCTCCGACTCTTGTGGGGTTAGATATAACAGGTGAATAAACTGATAAGCAGTGGCGGGCGCACATGCATTATCACGGGGAAACGACTAAGTTATCTTTTTGAAAGCGTGTTTACTCTACTGTTTGATTAGATGCCATTTTGGCGTAGATAAAGCAGCAGGTGGTGGTCCTTTTCGATTCTATATGTGTAATACATGCCTAATAGCCAACAATAGCTCTACCTGTAGACGTTATTTCTGAATTCTTGTATCATTTAGGAGAATTTGCCGCCTGTAAACAACATTTTTAAGTTGCCAATCTTCAAATTGGTAGTATTAGTCGTAGCGTAAGTTAAGAAAGAATTCTTTTTCAAGTTATGTTGAGTTTTCAAATTCATTTATAGCGTTAAACTCCTTGATTAAACTTATCTCTACATGTCCAATAAACTACTCAAGTATATTATGTCTCTCACTGAAACGGATGAAGATTGCCACATGTTTGTCATGTTTTGAGTTCAATACAAATGGAGACTAAAATGTATTACTACTTGAAAATATAGTTTTGTGCCTTTGAGATGGAGTTCTTAAGCAAGGTAAGTCATTTTATTCAAATAATTCTCAATTTTCAAGTTATTCTACCAAATTCCACCTCCAGTTAAAAATACGAATCGTAAATCCCCATAAAATCAGAAAATAAAGAAATTGAGAAGTCTGTAACTAACTGTTTTAGCTTCTTTACCAAAATGTTTCAAACTCAAGCTCGCAAAACTTTTACAATTGAATGAATAATGACGATTTACTTTGTTTTCAATGTAGTAGTTCTGACGTCTCAAAGCTCTGATATTTTTCTCAATTTGTTTTCCCAATTTTCAAATTATTTGAAAATGAAACGTATTTGTGCCGTGAGGTTGTGTTAAAATTTCACCGTGTAAAATAATTAAGAACATTATATGCGTTATTTCTAATAATCATTTGCTTGCACTATAAGTAATGGAAATAGGCTATACGTTATATCTGCTGATTATCCAAATGCTTCGGGATTTCAAGACAATTGAGTTTCATCTTTAAATATATAATATTATTCTACTAAAGGTTTTTAAGAAAAGCCAGGAGAAGACAACAAATGTTATTTGCTTATACATTTTCCTAACATAATTATACTAATCATATTCCAAAACTTGGAAATAGTAGTATTGTAAATTTATCAACAAAATCAATAATTGTTTTTTTATTGTTTTCTTCTTGTTTATAACGGTATGAAATTTGTATATTAGAAGTAATTCTCTTCAACAGTAATGCTCATTTGCATTAGTCTGAAAAAATAATTTATGTTAGGACAAAGACTTTTAGTGAAAGCATTTGCTCAGGACTTTGATCATTACTTGATTCTTTCAATAATAAAATGTCAATACTGTACTGGAACACATGTACCAGTGCGTTTTACAATTAATGAACTGTTGAAAACTTGAACATTTACTAATGGATTGATCAAATGTAAAAATTGTGTATTTGCTTTGTAATTTCAATGAAAATAAACTAAAAGTCAATAAAAACTTTCAGTTTTACAGAAAAGAGGGTTTGTTCTAAGGACATTCTGATATTGCACGAGCAATATCAGATGGCTCTAACGTATGATGCGTTTATGTATCTATTTCAACTAAAATATTTCAAAAAATCATGAATACGGACCTTTGGTTGATCGGTTGATTATTCAAACGTGCGAGATCATGTTGAAGCTTGGAGAAAGCAAATCCAGGACATAACAAAGTCAAAATAAAAACTTTCCTGAAACAAACTAAATTGTCATCCTAAGAAGTACCTTAATATTTTTCTCAAGACCCACTTTCTTCTTTATTCAAAATTTCGGCATTTTAACTTATCCAGGTTGAATAATATTAAAGTCTTTAAACAAAACTTGTCGCAGCTATATAAAATTTTTGATAGACAATGATTCCTTTTCGATAAATATTTTATTTTATATTAATTGAATAGATTTTGAAACTGAGCATGCAAAACATCAGTGCCCAAAACGGACGGCATTGTTCATATATTTCAATTATATATTATGTACAATGAGCTCATATAGTACTGATGAAATCTCGCACAAAATACAATAAAAAATGTCTTCAAAGTTTAATGGCAAATTATGGCAAAGTTTTAATTAAATAACCTCCTATTTATTTAATTTATATTTAGCAGTGTTTAACATTTTTCAAACCAAAACTACAACTAGTCATATTTGACCGATTTTGAATGTTTATTTGTTGTTATTTGTTGTAAATGTTTAAAATTTGTGAAATTTAATTATTAGGTAGTTCAGGAAAATGGATTGTGTATATGCATATTCAGAAGAGAAGGCTGTGAGCGAAATGGGAGGTTGTCGCTGTTGCTTCTAAATCCACCCACTCCATCCGCCCCTACAATGCATAGGTAAGTATCTATACTGTGACTTTTGACTTCTCGAAACTCAATAGCATAATTTCTATTTCGACATAAAAAATGTACCGAAACATGTAGTAAGTACTACTTAAATGGATTATTCTATATGAATGAGTCTATTTGCGTATTTTGCGACGTTTGAAGCATTATGCATTGATCGTATTACGTCCATTATCAATTGGTATGGGCTAAAGTCTCTCTAAGTAATTAAAGGTTGTCTTGTAGTTGTATCTTAGGTTCCAATCTATATTGGCTAGTATTAATTATTTCTCAGACAATTTGATCTGTCTCATTAACAAAAATTAATCAAAATTTCCAAATTGCTTTATAACGCAATTGTAAAGAGAAACGTTTATTAAAATTATAAAACAGGATTCTAATCAACGTACATAAAACTAGTACACAAACAAACTATCTGTAGGCATTCTAAAAACCTATACAACAATTGGCAAAACAATGCTTTTAAGGCCAATATTATCAATTATTTTCAGTAATTATAAACATTATTAAATTTAATTAAAACAATTGTTCTAATGTTACCTAGATATATTGGGAATTAAATGGCAACTAGGGCTTTTAATTTTAATGAGGCCCTGTATGAGTTTCTATTAACCTGTATTAAATTGGAATAGAGACAAATAAAAAATTTTCCCTTTGTAATAAATAAGCATTTTATAAAATAAAGTCACTAAACAGTGCTGGATCCGGGTTTTGTTTTAAGCGTTCCTTGTTCATGTTCCTGGCGCTTGTAGGAGGTTGCTTATTTGAATTAGTTGGTAAAATTAAAATACAGAAATTAAACAGCATTGGACACCACAAAATTGACATTAGGACACTTGACACCAGAGATTGGCATTTTCCCACTTCAATGTATCACCAATGAGAATTTCCTTTCCTATAAAGCTAACAGATTCCAATGACTTTCAATGTTTTCGACAAATTCACCTAGCTTTCTAAATGAAAAACAACAGTTCTGAAAATTAGAACTTAATCCTTAATAATATTTCTTAATTGCAATTTGCAATTGCAACTGATTCAAAACCATTCAAATACTGGTTTCACGGTCTCAGTAGTCTATTCAAGTTTATTTGAATTGCCAGTTTTTAAGGCGCCACGAAATAGATCAACAAGTCTGGTGGAAGATTGAGGTTTCTAATAGTTTATTTGATTGAATTGTGTTACTGACAAAAAACAGATTACCCAAGGTGAGCATTCTATTACAAAACTTTTTGAAAAGAAGGCAACAGCAAGATATAATTTGTTTTTTATGTAAGATCACCCAGGTTAAATGTGTTATTAACTTAACTGACAATGGGAACACAGACAAACTTTTACTTGCAGTTTTGACTTCCTTGGATAACTAAAAAAAACGGGATCACAAAATACAAACGTAAAACTTGTTCGAAGCAGTTTTGTAAAATGACGAATGCCAACCTAACAGGGATTCCTCATTTATAATTGTCAACGCAATTAATCTGAACACTACATAATTTTTCCGAAGTAACCGATAGGTGTGTAATTAAATAGCTGTCATGAAAAAAGGTGTCTCATCATTTTTAATTGTCTCTTCTAATTTCGCCTCGGAAAGTTATATCTTCCAAGAGATCCGAATAATCCGATATCAGTATCCGAAGCTTGAGAAAATACATTTAACATTAAAAAAACAGGTAACAAAATATTGAACATATTAATATAAAAAGGAAGAAGTGTTGTTCAAATCACAAAGATTACTGAACGTAAGGGCCTATCCCTACCCGGCAATAGGTCCCTTTCAGATGCCGGTAACGCTGAATCTCGTTTCCTCCTTAGTCTAAATAAATCTCCAGGACTCAATCGCTGTTTGTTCAGTTAGCCAATTAATGTTTAATTCAGTTCCATAAATTACAGTAATCCAATCGTTTAAAAACTCGTTAAGAATTATGGTCAGTCACAAAACAAGGGATACGTCTGTCCCTGTCAAAAGTAGATTCTCCACTTTTTTCTATGCGTTCCATAGTCCCTTTTTCCATAGAACGCCTAACTTCTCTTTTTCTAGAGATCACATGATCATCCTGTGGCGCTCAAGGGCGTATTACAAAACAGTCTCTTTTTACATTAGAAAACATATCTCTATGCGTTCCATAGCCTTTCAAGCCATAGAACGCTTGCCTAAAATTAAACCCAGAAATCGATTGTTATCAATCAATTATTATGCATCCCTGACTATTTTACAAGTGTAGAAGGCTCTTTAATTGCACATGGTTTACCATGGCAGTGGCCTTGTGGTTTTAGTCATTTTTGCAACCTTGTACAACAATCAAGGCGGAGGTGTGTGACCCAAATGAGCTTTGTTTTTTCTAACCTTAAATTGTTTACCCACTTTTTCTCAAATACAGTTGCAGAAGAACAAAACAAAAAGCGCGACGTTACATTTTTTAGTTACTTTGTCAATTTTATTTTGCAAAACTTGTACACAATTGAATGGAACATGCCTACGCTGTGTTTTCATTGAGAAACGGAGCAAGTCAAAGCAACCGCAGTTGCAACGTATTAAAATCCTTACAATTATTTCTATGATAGCATAGATTTCTCAATACCTAAATTGTTGTCAAACAAATAAAAAAGTGCTTCATCTAACGTCATGAAAGACGGCGTATAATTGATTTATTAAATTTTTGCTCGAGAAAAATAATAATGCAAAAAATAGCTTAGAGCAAACATTATGTTAATTACTTTTAAATTAAATTCAGTATTTTTATAACCGTATACAACTTAAAAACCATTAAATTGAAATGAAACTTACTTTTTACCATTTTGATTAAATATTTAGACACTTCTATCTAGGGAAAAAAACATTAAGTTAGAACATTTTAGAAGAACTTCTTTAGATCAGTCATTTGACAGCTCGTTTTCTAACAAAAAATAAGGCCAACCACCTGGAAGAATATAATTACTTTTTATCTCTCTCGCTTGCATAATTTGTTATATATTATTAACTAACGAGTAGATTCTCTGCCAACATAAAATTCATTATTGGAAATGACTTTCCTTCAACACCTAAGGAATTGTTTAGCAGGGATTTTTCAACCATTTTGCAAAGGCTGTACTAATATGAAAAGCTTCAAAAACATCTTCAGGGAAAGACACAATGAAACGACGGGACGCAATCGGCACCGACATTTTCTATGCTGTTATGTACTCATTATATCTCATACATTTCAATTTGAGCTTTTGCGCTATTATTCATTGGTCATACTTCTTCAATAAGTAATATATTTACTAGTTTAAAAAACCAATTAATCTAAAACTTACCTAGGACAATAAAGAGGCAACGGCTTCACATTTATAGATTATATACTAGAAAGAATTAGATGCTAAATATAACAAACTTGACTAACAATAAGTCCTAAGAAACAGAAAGTAATTACTACCGATTACAATTATTAGCCAGTGCCCAATAATGCTATCCGTCTCACAATCAGAACAATAAAGTACGTCTATTAATTTTTTACTTGCGTCGAATAATGATGCTAAGCCTTCATTCAATTTAAAGGTATTTAAGTTGAGCATTAGCAAATCATTTCCCAAACCTATTTATTGCTCCGAGTCGTGAAAAGTTTGCCAGTTGCTACTACTTTCACACACTAAATTTGCTTCTAAATATCAAGGCTAACTTCTGCAAAGACGTAGTGCAAAGTTTGCAATGCACGAATTTGTAGTGTTCACAAAAATACTATTCTTACTATTTATTTTAAATGCGATTTCTGAATCTTCTTGCCAGTATCTGGACGAGGAGGCCACAAAACAATTTAAGAGCGCGATCAAGCAGGAGCTACCTGACTCAAAACATTTTGACAGTGCCGATAATGCTGAGGTAAGTGTATTAGTATATTAAAATTGGCATTAATGTAAGTTCCGGCTAAAAAAAAATCTACACACTTGGAAAGTATTTTTGCGACATAGATTCTTCACAATTTTAATAATAAAGACTTCCTCGACTAATTTAAGTACCGTATTACTATGTAAACCTCTACATATAAAATTTTTTGCTAGGACAACTCCACTTAAGAACTAAGACTAAATACAATGCTATATATCTCCTATTTCAATGAAAACATTGAGCAGGACATCAGATAATGATTTTACTAAATTCACGATGACAATATAATATTTGTAAATTCATGTCGGCCGTGTTGGACTAGTGGCTAAGGGCCTTCTCTCCAATAGCCAGTCTGAGAACGTAGGTTCAAATCCCTGATTAGCCGCAAAGAATTTTTGCTGTTGGTTTTGCCCTAGAGAATTTCCTAGCCTCTGAGCTTGTGTATGCTCGACTAGGCTGCACAGTTAGAGGATATGGAAATAAAATTATAAGGTCTTTCCGGTAGCCTTGTAGAGTATTCTGGAGTCTACCCAGAAAACCATATGTGTGCCACTCTCATGCATGTTGACAAGCCGCTAAGCGGAAATGTCAATTAACGCTTTTTACACTTTATTTGTAAATTTGAATTTTGCCCATTTTCAACTTTATCCAATTTTAAATTAAGAGTGACAACGTAAGAATTAAGATCCTATGGCTAATCAAACTTGATTGGTAAGCCGCGAAATGAGATGCCATTATCACAAAATGTTTTCAAATATTAGTGGGAAATCTTGGACTTATTTATAATAGAATATAGTAATAAGGTCTTTGATATAACCTAGGAGAATTTGTGATAGTTGATAGTCATTATTGTGAACCATTTAATTCCCAAACTTACATTTCGCCTAATAATTTGTTTCTATTCTAGATGCAAACGTTTGCTGAAAAAAATTGGAATTATTTTCATAACAACAACAAATTCAAAGTGGGAGAAGCTGTGCTATTCAAAGACTACAATATCTTGAGATTGGAGACCTGGTACGTTTTGGATAAAGCCAAGACAATTCAAGACTGTGTCAAACGTGATATTTCAAAAATAACTGAGGTAGGACCTGACTGATACGATTATAATAATTAAAATTACTATCATTGTCAAGCATGAAAAAAGAAATTGTATCTTCATTTTATTTAATATTTCAGTATGTTAATTTTAGAATATTATACAAACTCATCGCTATTTCAAATTGCCCTGTAATACTTTCAATTTCCAAAAAGAACTCTAATTCCTTTTACAAATCCTCATAGTCAAAGAAATACTTAAATTATCTTCATAATTCACCAGTTTAATTGGTGACGGCAATTATTAAAAATTATTTGAAACCTATAGTTCATGGAAGAAGGTACTGGCTTTGTCGTGGTTTGCGTTACACGAAGTTTGAGTCCTTATTTGAACTTCATTCTCTTCAACAAAGGTAGGTCCTAAGGCATCTTATAATCAAACATGAGGCATTTACATATTCTAAATTTGTTTTTATATTTTAAAATCTTATTAAACTTTCATTTTTTTATTTTGCAATTTTATGCTATTATTTTCTAATGGGATTTTGTATTCGTGGAAAACTTCGAATTATTTTCAATAAAATGTTTCTAAATTTTGTGCAGTGAAATCTAGTAGCGGACAAGCAGCAACAAGTGGTTCAAGCACAACGACATTTAAAGGTATGCAATTGGATTAGTTTAACATGTACAAAAATTTGTAATAATTCTCAATAAGAATTACTTCAAACTTTTGTGTAGTTATTCCTGATCAATCAGACGCAGCAAAAAATGTACGCGTGACAATTGATAAAATTTCCCAGATAGCTGGAAACCCATCCAGATCAGTAGAATTATCCAACACCGAAAGGACAAAGGTAACCGTCTAAAAGAGTTTGTTCTCATATAAGAAAAATGAAAAATGGTTTGATAGTAAAAGCTTACTAATAGCTTCATTTAACGAGTAAGCATTATTTACTTTACTTCTTTGGAAGCTTACACTTATTTTAAAAAAATATATTTAAACCAAAATGAGCAATTGAAACAACACCCTGAAACAGAATTTTCGCACTGCTTCAAGACAAAATTATAACACAAATTTGTTCATTAGAAAGACATTGTTTGTATGTTTCTTTGTTATTTGTTTGTGTAAATAATCGAGTTGATAAATAAAGAGTAATTTTGGCTAACATATAACATAAAGCACTAATGTTGCATTTCTACAGATATGGACTAACCTGAGTAACGGAAATTGCGAATTGTATCGCTTTTATTTCAAGCTTCTGCTGATACCTAAGACTAATTTAATAAAACCGAATAGTATCCAACAAATTGAAGAAATGAATATTGGCCAGATCCAGTTTGATGTAGATATTGCAAAATCCAATAACAACGAGATTATAAGCCAAATCACTGAAATAGCGCAGTTTAAAGATATGCCTAACAGCAAAGTAAATCTACCACAAAACCATATACGTTTTATAATGACCAATTTGCGTACTAAATCTTCTGCTGCGTTAGCCCTTTTTAGATTGGCTTAAGGATCAGAAGAAAGTAGGATTTGCTGTTGAAACCGGTGTAATAAAGACATCTTCCGAACCGATTTGCATCATTCTGATTAATTCCGAATCTAACAACGATACAACTGGTGAAGTTGCGCCTCAAACGCTGACGAAGGATGAGGAACCCAATATCCCGACCACTAAGGGTAAGCAATACAGTAATAATTCTTTGTAAAGTACGTTTGTAACAATCATAAGTTTAAGGAAATATCAAATATTATCAAAATGAGTAATGACTGTATTACTTTGCAGAGGCACTTCTTACTGCAATATCAAACAAAGCGAAGAATTTTTTTGTAAAAAAGGCCAACATTAATGCAAATGATGTCACAGAAATTGATCCTATTACGAGAACAAAGGTAAACTTATTTTGAGCATCACGCAGACCAAAAAAGTAAGAGAAACAAGACCAACGAAGGAGTCTTCAGAAAGTTTTTACGAGTCGGTATTGTATAGTATGAACTGCATAATTTTTAAGTCGAGAAATATATCAAACTACGACAAGATTTTGTGTTCAAAATCGGCTACATCAGTTACTGAACAAAAATCTCTGCTCCCTGACTTTTCTTCAATTACATTTTTAATCCAACGTTAAATTTACTTTCGGATGACTCTACGACGACCGTAAATTCCACAACTTAATCCTTTCAACAGTTAATTTTAAATTTAAAACAGAATTGTAAATTTTATAATCCTGATAACGGACAAATCACAACGAAAAAGCCGTTCATAATAATATCCAGAACTCCGCGAGAATTAATTGTGCAAAACTTGCACAATCTCTATGTAGCAAATTGTGCTTTCACTGACTTTCTTATTGTCTTTCATTTTTTTTAAGTTTCTCAAATGGTAAATTTTCTCCTAGTTTTATTGTATTGTGAGTAAACCTACTGAGACCACAACTCAAATTTTGAGTTGAAAATTAGAAATAGGTTCCCAAATTAAAAACCATGTTGTAAATTAAATATTTTCCATATACTCATTACAACAAAACAATTGATCAAATAATACTGGTCCATTTTTATACAGATTCAGAAAGCCGTGGAACAAAACGGAAAATTTCCAGTCGATATTTCAAGTGGCCTTGGGTTCGTCATAGAAACTGATCTTGAGGAAACCTTGAACCCGAGACATTACTATGATAATGGAACACCTTATAAAGGTAGGGGTGCAGTGAGGGGAACACTTGCAAAATTAACCGATGGCCCACCCCAACTTTCCACTGAAACATTAGTTTATAACCACATCTCACAATGTTTGGAGAAAAACGAAGGCGTGAGTTATAAATATACAATATGATACATAGCATAGTTTCTTGACGTAACTTCGACCCTTTGAAACGATATTTCATACACGCTCCTATGTTTTTAGTTCTTTAAATTCAAAGACATGACGAAGTTGAAATACGCTGTGCAAATTGTGGAACTGTCCAATGATGGGAAACCTTTTGTTTACTTTGCTGTCGTCTTCAAAGGGCAGAACAGATAAACCATTGAGTTTGCCCATTTACTGGAGTGTGTTCAGCAATAATATATTTTTATTTGTAAAAGTGCTTTTGATTATTTAAGCTGTTTAAAATATACTAGCTTACAAAATTGAAATTGTAAATCGATTAGGAAGTCAAAATTAAATGTAAAATTATTATTACTCAAAGAAAAATTTGTGTTAAGAAATTTCAATACAATAAATAAATTTAAATATGAATTTTAAGGAAGATTTGACCTAATTTTGTACATAACATATTGTAAGGATGCGATCTCCTTAAAATTCTCTGACCAGGTCATGAATCAATGGACTACCGTTAGATGCTGACCTATGGCAACAATTGACTATTGACTCAAGCACTTAAATACCAAGGGTTAATAAATTCCGCTGACGCCAGTCAGATGCAATGCACATAGTTAATGAAACCCCCATCAGCATAAACAAGCAATAAAATTAACTAGATCAACTTGAGGTCAAACATACACAAACTTGAACTGAGCCGTATCTCAAATTATATTATTATTATTATTATATATTATCCAACAGATTTGAGATATGTTGAGTAGTTCCTGAGATACATAGGCTACTCGGACGGACGGACGGACAGACAGAAAGAAAAAATAAAGTAGTTGACACTACTTAATAAATGTATTTATATATTTTTTCGAAAGTTTCTAATGTGGTAGAATATAAAAGCACTGTTTTACCTTTCTGCGATTTTGAGCGAGGGCCACTGGTGTCATACAAACTAAATTTTGGTTTGATGCAAAGATTGTGTGACCTTAAAAGGTGATTTTGTGTTCAAGGGGTGCTTTCTTTGTAAAGAGGCTTTAGTGTCATTGGAAACGTAACTTTTTATTTTGTACAAACGTCATTTTGAAGTGATGGGATCATTTCCAGGTCTAGGGGAGGCACGGGGGTCATCAGAACTATCATAACTTTTGTTTTATGCAAAAATAGTGATTCACATTGATCGTACATGTTGAGTTCATTTCCAGGTCAAGAAAATCTCTGAGGTCATTAAAACCATTATAACTTTTTGCTTTAAGCAAAACTAGATTTTGACCTTGAAAGGTCATTTTGAGGTCAAGGGTTATTTTAGGGGTCATAAGGGGGTCACAGAGAGAAGTGTCCTATTAAATTGTTCCCCTTTATATGGGGAACAACTTTTGTAGGGATCATTTTGTGATATAGTCATTTACTTGACCTTGACTTTTGACCCCGGAGACACTTCCTGTAAAAAAAATTGAGCTGTGCCGGAACCTTAGGACGGAAAGACGGACAGACAGACAGACGGACGGAAGGACGGACTGACAGACGGACGGACGGACAAACGGACGGGACAGACAGACAGACGGACGGACGCACAGACTGACGGACAGACGGACGGACGCACAGACTGACGGACGGAAGGACGGACTGACAGACGGACGGGCTGACAGACGGACGGACAGACGGACGGACAGACGGACGGACGGACGGACAGACGGACGGGAAGGACAGACGGACGGACGGACGGAAGGACTGACTGACAAACGGACGGACAGACGTACGGAAGGACGGACGGACAGACGTACGGTAGGACGGACGGACAGACGTACGGAAGGACGGATGGACAGACGGACGGACGAACGGACTGATGGACGGACAAAAGACGGACGGACGAACGGACAGACGGACCGACGAACGGACAGACGGCGGACGAACGGACAGACGGACGAACGGACAGGCGGACGGACGAACGGACAGATGGACGGACGAACGGACAGATGGACGGACGAAGACGGACGAACGGACAGACGGACAGACGGACGATTAGGACGGACGAAAAATATTTTAGTAAAAAATGTTGTCCATGCTCATTTCATTTAAAGAACGTTGACTAAGTGTTTGACAACAAATGAGATGAAGACGTTATAATATTATTATGTTACTTATAAGCTAGAATGTGAATGAACGTAGAGAAATGTGAGCGACAGAGCAAAATGTAAGGTTGGGAGTGTTATCCACTGCGCTGGCCAGGGCCTCTTGATCCAGAGACCTCAACAACTCACTCGGGTTTCGTGGTAGGCGGCAAACTTTAAGATTAATTTTGGTAATGCTACCGAATGTTTTTCTATTTTATCTTTTTTATTTATTATGTGGTTCTTAAAAATGGGTATATATATCACGTTGTTCCATCATCTCAACTAATTGCTTTGAAATTGAATTTAAGAATTTAAAATTTTAGATCATTGTGCGGGTTCTCGTGAATACGTTTAGAATGTACAAAACATTCGAATAAAAATAAATATTTGAAACAAGAAGCAGAGATTACCGTTAAAAAACAAATAAACTATCCCCTGCTCATGCAGAGAGCTATCGAGGTCATCTTCTGAAATACAAAATTATTGAATATATTATACTGTTTCTAATTCATGTATGCCTTTGTGCAGCAATCTAGGTTTTAAAAAGCATACCATCCACAATTACAACTTACAACCTTCCCTTTTCTACAAACAGAAAATTTATGTGTTTTTCCAAAACCACTAATATGGATACAGAGACGTAAATTATACTAGCCAAAGAAACTCCGTACTGAAGCTTGACCCCTTAACTTGCTTCATTATATTGAAAAAATAACGCTCTGAACATATAACATAGCTTATTTAAATGAAACAATAAAAAAAATATTATCCAAAATGATTCAAAATGAAAAACATTAAGTGTACTTAATGAAGAACTATAAAGCAGCCGAGTCGAGTGTTACGACGGAGCTCCATTTGTTAGTCAACGCCGTCCCTTATTTTTATTTAGTTCTTTATTTTAGTTCTTTTTAATACAATTATTTTAATATCCCCAAGTTGGGAAGTTAGACGACTGAGTAAAGTGAGAGTGCATTAGTGTAATATATTTTTTAGTTTTCAATTCACGTGCGAAGACTTGTGTTGTTACGGACGCACAAGCCGCTGATTGGTTCATCAAAAACTACGACCAGAGTAAATATGACATTTAATAAGTGTCACTTGGACATCAAAGTTAGATTGATTCTTATAAAATATCTAAATCACCAAGCATTTACTTGTACGTAAACGTGTGAGTAACGTTATTCACGCAAATAATTGACAACCCTGAAAAACCTACTTAATTTTACTATATTTTTTCAACTTTTTAATAATTCTATAACACAACAGATTTGTATGTGTCGTACAGTATATATCAACTTGTGAAAATATGCTGAAGGAAAGCTTTTGAAAAAAATTGCAATAGGAAATAAGATCTTTGAAAATCATTTTTACATTTTTCATGCGCATGCTGTTTGTAGAATTGACAATCGTTAGCTCCAATTAATTGTAGTTTAAACGCCGTCTAGCGGCGGATTTCAAACCCAGTTTTCAAAAAGTTAGTCCGTCGAATAAAAACGTTTTTGTGCAAATTCCTTTTTTTTAATTTTGTGTCATTTTACTTTCAGTTAGGCGCTATCCTGCATCCTGTTAACATCTCAAATCCAGCGTCTAACTCTTTTTCTAAAATCTGTGTTGATTTCACTAGAAAGTTGTTCAATTTTTCAAAAAACACTGTAAGCCGCAATGCTCCGAGTTATTTGAAAATATAATGAGTGCTCGATAGTCAAACTTAAAGACCAAAGTATGCTTTTTTCTTGCAAAAGCATTGTTTGAAATTAGTGCCCACATTTTGGGATTATTTAATACTTTATTTTAATTTAAAGTAGACATTAGCCGAGTATTAATTGTTGTTATATATAGTAAAGAATGAAATTTCAAAATATTGACATAATTATTCTACTTGTTTTGCTTAGAGCCTGCCTTGTATGGTAGCGACGTCTCACGGCCGAGGCTAGCACGTTAAACAAAATATAGCGAGCGCAAGCTAAAAGAGAACACGCTTAATTTTTATAGAGACAAGTTTAGGAAATACTATTTTATTTCAAAAACCATGAGATAATTGACTGAGCAACGCTAAAATGGTTATTTTTTAAAACCATTAGTCCATAACCAAGGCAAGTGTTACGTAAACAAGACGCCTTCATAGTGGCATATAGGTTTTTTTTTTACTTATGTGTGTTGTCTTTGTACACAAGACTGAAAAGAAAAGAAAATATTTCGATGCGGAAAAAAATATTTTCGTTAAAACTTTGCTTTTGGAAACATATTTAATTTTCGATTTCAATGTACCATTTTCACGGCTATTATAGTAAATTTCAGTAAATGCACATAGTTAATATGTACAATTAAGTTCTAATTGGTGATCAATTTGGCTTCCTGATGAAAGCACACAAATCCTTGTCACGGAGGGAAAAGGTAGAACGCACACCATTTACTTTAATTGAATGAATTATATTACTACATTTCTGTTCCTGAAAAACATGGGATTTCTCAAAATGTGAAATCCGACGTCCTTGACTAGGAAAATAATTTTTTGATCTTTTGTTTTAACGAGCCGTGACGTTTCAATGGAAAATTATTTCAAACGGAGAATTTGTCTGCATTGCTGAGGAACCAAGCTTGGGAAATGGTGAGAAGTACTAAATATAGAAAAAAGTATTTAGAAATTATGCAAAACAATTAAACTTAAATGCATCTTTCGTATGGTTTTCTTAGATAAAGGTAAAGGTAAACCTTTACTTTTCTTAGGCAAATTATCGGTTTCCAAGAACAACGTCGAAATGGCTAACATATTAATCATTATATCAGGCTTGTGTCATCCTCCAGGAGTATACTCATATGAGTAGTCCTCCTCTCCTCACATCCTCCAACTCCAGGATGAGGAGGACGTGAGGACAAACAGCTGAGAAGGACGGGGAGGACAGGAGGCGTGAGGACAAGCAGCTGAGAAGGAGGATGAGGAAAGGAGGCGTGAGGACCACCAGCTGAGAAGAAGAATATAGACTTCAAATTATTATGGACTGTTGAACTACTGCATATGTAGAATCCAATGTCCAACAATGATTTTGCAGTGGAAAATAGCCTATTTAGGACTCTGAATTTACTCGGAGCAATATGAGGCCTACACCATTTTTTTTTCAGTATTTAATGTGTTTTTTTTAGTTAAATACAAAATCACTAACAGGATGTGTAACTATGAGTGCTGTGGCATAGGAACGGAAAACTCAAAAATCAAAGACATATACTGTAGTGAAGGGTGCAGAGGGTTTGGGAGGATTTCAAGTAATAGACTAATTGCTTCCCCACTTCCCAATGTAAACTCATATTGTAAAATATCTTCCAAATATACACACTTGTACAACTCATGTTCTCCATTCCACAATAAACACTGCACAAAATATTACTCAACTGTAGTAATATAGACGCTTTGAATTTTTTTTACTTCACAACAGTTGCATTACAAAGTGCTTCTAAATAATTGGCGTAGAAACTGTTTTATCACACTCATGTTGCAAAAATGTATTTGGAGCGGAATACTTTTGACGTTAAGTGACATCATAACTGCGTGCGTCATTGTGCTAGGAAACGTTTGTGTTTTAAATAATATTCAACTAGTAAATTGTAGAGAAAACGGAGCTATTTTTGTTAAAGTAGTGTGAAAAACAGCAAGAATTACTCGAATCTCCTTGAAAGAACGGACAAGGGCAATCTCCTTGCATCCTATCTACCTAATTTCTAACTTAATATTTTTTTAGGATAGGGGCCAGAAAGTTAGTAATAATTTTCAAACAAGTGCAGTTGAGTTAAAGTGTGTGTTTTTACATTTTGATTTAGAAACTCAGTTTTGTAACCTGTCCAAAAGCCTTGAACTTTTAAGTTCAACAAAAGTTCGCTTTTTACATTTTGTGTTGAACAAATAAGGTTTTAGAGTGATTTCCTAAGTTTTTCAAAATACACAGAAACATTATACACCAATCGACTTTGTAGATGACCCTCTTGTTTAAAAAACGGCTCAGTTCCATTTGGTTGACCAGTACAAATAGAAATCAGTTCTTTGTTTTAAGTTATTTCGATTCAAATCCACAATTCAGGTGCAGTGTTGATAAGGGTGATTCCTACTTATCAACGGTTACTAGCATGTTGATCTAATGTTACATCTAAAACAGGAAATTACATGTACAACGGAAGGAACGCTTCTCAGGCGGAGCATCACAACAACAGGTACCAAATCATGTTACGCATCTTCCACACCTACTTCTTTCTGCTTTCTATTCCACTACATATCCTCTTTTTTTTCTACCTTTTTTCAAAGAAAAACGGGTCTGCCAAGATCTAAACAAATTTTCTCCGCCTACTTGGCCCAGAATAAGGTCATGGAGGTAACTGAATATGTAACAGACACTTACTATTCCGATGTGAAGTTCTCCTAAAGTTATATTGATGTAAACGTCAATTGTGAACTCATCGTTATTTCTTGGAAAAATTAAAACTTTTGTTTTACATTTTTATATTGCTTTTTATAATTACTTAACCTGACTCACCAGAACAATGAGATCAGTACTTAACAATTGAGCTTATTGGTAATGGATTTTCCACTATTTCTAATCGAATTATATTGTATCACTCTGTCTGAGAATCATAATGCTTTATGCTGAGAATAATTTTTTTTCCTAATTTACGCTCCTGTGCTTATAAAAAAGTGCCAACAAAAATCATCTTCGGCTGGCAAAGATTACTAACGGAATGTGGCATTATTAAGCAATGAATTATTTATTAAGTCGCGGAAGTGAAGCGAAAGCTACTTTATGCTTTTCCTCTGTCTACAAGACTGTGCGTCTGAGTACTGCTATATTCTAAGGAACTACTCTTGCTTGTAGATATACGCCCCAATTAAAGTTTTACCCTAGTAACCCTATTAGGGTTCCAAATTTAAGGTTAAAAATATCAATTATTAACACCGTGAAAATTGACCCCTACAAAAGTGGTTTTCTTATAAAGAGAACAATATTTGTATAGGATATTTTCCTCTGTGGCCACTTGTTAACTCCAAATTCCCATCTAATTTTAAAAGTTACCTTACAAGTTCAAACTGCATTTACTCGATGTTTTCGATTACACAGGAGATCTCCTTTAATCGGGAATGAGCCCTTGCCCTCAAAATGACATTTCAAAATCGACCTTTTTCTAACTTTTGCATAGAAACTAATTCCAATGGTCGCGTATGCTGTCCTCATCCACATTATAACTACTTGACCTCAAAATACCAATCCTTACTCTTGCATGAAACAAAACTAATTCAAATAGTACTTTTTTCTTGCAAAAGTTCTATATTTGAGATTTGCCCATTTCCTGGTGAATATATGCTTCTGCTTGTGAACTCAACATTCATGCACCACTTCCAGAGCGATAAGTAAAAATGGATTTAAAAAAAAAAAACAAAGACTTGTGAACGAGAATAATTGCATTCTAACTTAATTTCATGCCTATTTGTTTGTTATTCATTTATTTCATATTTCTTATTGTATCACTTTGTCTGAGAAGCATAATATTTCACACATCCATGAATATGTTTTTTCTCAACTTCACGCCCTTGTTGATGTGCTTATGGAAACAAAGTGACAACAAAAATCCTCTTGTTGTGCTGGAAAGGATAGTAACGGAATGCAACAGAATTAAGCAATAAAATATTTATTATTAAGTAGCGGAAGCGAAGCGAAAAAAGCTACTTTATGCTTTTTGTCTCCCTGTTTTTGCGTTTGAGTACCGCCATATTCTAAGGTACTATTCGGCATGATGGGATACCTTTGATATCCGACCCAGCTAAAGTTTTATTCAGTTTTTACCTGAGTAACCCTATTAGGATTCGAAAGTCAAGGCCAGAAATATCATTCAAAATATTACCGGGAAACTTGATCCATACACAAATGGTTCTCCATATGAAGAGTAACAACATTATTATAGGATATTTTCCTCTGTGATCTTTTGTTGACAAAAAAAAAATTCCCTTTAATTCTCCTAATTTTAAAAGTTCAAACTACTTTTGCTTTTGCTCTACTTTTACAAATATTTAAGAAGTTTCCGATTACCCACGAGATCTCCTTTAATCGGGAATGAGCCCTTCACCTCAAAACGAGATTTCAAGTTCAAACCTAACTTTTGGATAAAACAAATTGTTAAACAAATTTTGGATGATTGCAGAGGGTATATGAAGTTGCCACCTCATCACCGTGAAGTTGCCACCTCATTTCCAGCACCGTGAAGTTACCACCTCAAATCGGCACCTCACTTGCATTGTGTGGTATAGCAAACTGTGAAGTCAGCAACTCATCACCTCAAACTTTTTCTTAAAAGGTGAGGTGATGAGGTGCTGACTTCACACATCTATATAGGTATGTGAAGTTGGCACCTCATTTTCAGCACATCAATCAAATTAATCTAATGTAAATTAAACAAATCAAATTTTGTAATAAACAAGCAACCTAAAAACTGCATAGTATGCAAAGCAAACATTATTACTTTTTTTTAAACAAAATCGTAACGTAAAATGTTTTTTATTGAGAAAAATAGATCTAATTTATAAGAGCTAAAAAGAACAAATATATGATGAACATTCATAGTAAATTAAAATGTAAAGATGAATTAAATCAGAAAAAACCCAAATTTTGTGTACCAATCAATCGATGGAATTGTGCATGAAGTCACGGTAGTAGAATCTGACGCAGGTTAGTTGAAAAATATTTCTGCATAGCTTCATTTAGGAGTAAACTGAAGTGCCACTTTTCTGATCAAAGATAGCGCAGGCGCAGATGAAGGGAGAAGCGTCGATACTAAAAACCAGAGAGCAAAAGTACCAGCAAGGGTAAGTGTTCGTGGTGTGTATACATAAAAAGTTAATACTTTCAAATTGTACTTTGTATTTACTTAGCTAAACAAACTAAACCTGTCGGGAGGCCCAGGAAGCAAGCCATAAAAAAGGAGGAACCAGAAGTCACGGTAGTAGACTCTGATGCAGGTTAGTTGAAAAATATATCTCTGCATAGCTTCATTTAGGAGTAAACTGAATTGCCAATTTTTTGATCAAAAGATAACGCAGGCGCAGATGAAGGGAGGTGCGACGATACTAAAACTCATTAAGGTAATCGGAGCACGCATAAAAGCAATTCTATTATTTAGGTTAGGTTTGTTTCTATTCAGCGTTACATTCCTAATTCAGCTAATCTCGAGTCCAAAACCAGGAATGTAACGACAAAAGCACAAAGAAACCGATCATCACACCGTGGTAAGTGCGTCAGGTGTATGTTGAAACAAAAAATTCTTAGTTAATTAAAATTATAATAAAAAAAAAGGAAATTAATTGATTATTTTTATTAATAGCTGGACACAAAAAGTACGGCGTTGACCCGCCCGAAACAAAATTCCGGAAATGGCAAAGGACACATGGAAATCTTCCAAGGACCGCTACAAAACAAACAAAAACGCAGTATCATTGTTTCATTTGCTCAATCGGATTCCCTGGGGTGGCAGCATTCGAGTAGCAGGAAAACTAATTACTGTTTCGAACACTTGCTCATTTGATAATTTCCTCTACATAATGTACTGTATGTTTAAGACAGTACCAAGCATCCATTCCTTTATCCTTAATATTAAACTTGCAAATGATAAGCAATCCGTTCACTTGATTAACATCTTCCGTGCCTTAGACG
>VYYI01000172.1:0-43588 GCA_021029175.1 Bilobella aurantiaca | reverse complement strand
TTTATCGAACTCATTTATTGGATTTTACTTATTGTCACCACCTCATGGCTCCATGGGCTTCGTGCCCGGAGGAGTTAACAAAGCTCTCTAAATAAAAAAATAAAAAAAAAAAAAAATATCTCGTCAAGGAAAACTGTGTCATAGACTTCAGTTATTTAGAAGTAGTCAAGAATACTTAGGACTCATGTGTTGGTTTCCTCGTTAATATTAAAAGGATTTTACAGGTCTTTCCTTAGACAATTTAGCTTGGAATTATAATTAGAGCAGGTTGTTCCAAATTGGATCGAGTTGAGTATCCCATTTCTGCAAAGGCAGATTACGTTTCGTTAATTGCTTTCTTAATGAGTGCCTGCATTGACTTCACTAAACGATTCTTTTTTCTTGCAGGCCCATCACAATGAGCCTGTTCTGGACGAGTGTTGTGATTCTCATTCTTGCGAGCTCCGTTCAACCTCTCCAGAACGCAAATTCCGGCCTGGAAGAGGGTCGCGCTGGAATTCGGCAGTTTGGATTTACGCGTTCGGTCTACAATGCCTCCGTACCTGAAAATTCCTTGGGATCTACCCTGGTTTTGCCCGCAGAAAAAATGGGCCTCTGGAACGAAGGCCGCGGCAAGGTAAAACTGGAAATCGTTGATGGAGATCCACTAAAACTTTTCCGCGTCGAGGCCAAACAAGTCGGAATCTTCTGCTTCCTCATCTTGCGCGTGAATAATAATGAGAGAAGTTTAAATCGTGAATTTAAGGAGGTCTATAAGTTACGGGTGAAGGCGACGCTCCTGGAGGTCGTGGAGCGACAGAATCGTAGTGTTCTGAGTTCAGGCTTCCCGGGTCTCCCACCACAGCATTCTGCCTCGACTGAAAGGATTCCGCCGCTTCCAGCCTCAGATGCAGTAAACCTTGTACTGCCTGGAAGTGGTGACAGAAGACAAGAGCGAAGCAGCAGGGACCCTGTGACCGTGCTCCAGCCGAATGTGGCCACAGTCAAAGTGGCCCGAGATTTGAGATCAGGTGGAGACATTTTTGAGGCTTCCAGCGGCGGCTCAAGACGAAGTGGGATTTCCAAACTTCATCATTACTTAGATTTAGCGTCGTTTCCAGCGACGACGGAGCGACAAACTTTTCCCCTTGATCTCCACTCCTGGTCAACCTATGCTACTAATGAAACGTGGCGGGAAGGAAACCGAAAACCAAAATCTTCTGGAAGCAAATCATCACCGGCCCGGAACGCCGCTGGAAGAGCGCTGCGCCGTAATTCACGAGATGAGCGTCGTAGTAAAGTACGAAGTAAGGCTAAGAATGGTGGTAGTGGTGGAGACTCCACTGTGAAAAGAAAGAATAGAAAAGAGAAATTAATTGGAACTTCAGCGGAATCAGCGCATGTGCCAATTCCAATTACGCTCCAGACGTCTACGACGACAAGTACTCCGCTGAGTCCAAAGTTAAGTAAAATCTCGGCTAAAGTTACAGTGTCACCGGAAGAAACACTTAAATTGGTCCCTATAGCCATTACGGAATGCACAGTCTATATTCAAGTTCTGGATGAGCCAGACAATGGGCCTTTATTTGAGCAAAGGACTTATGATATAAGTGTTCTGGAAGATATTCCTATTCTATCCAAAATTGCAAAAATTGTTGCAGTGGATGCAGACATTGGAAAAAATCAGGAAATCTATTATAGGTAAGCTAATAATGCACCATCCAATTTCCTCAATTAGTGTTGTTCCGGATTCAATTATTATTTACCTGGCCCGATTTTTGAAAAGCGTCTTTTTTAATCCTAACTCAACAATTTTGATATCTCTACTTTTGAGAGATACTTCTTTCCAATTTATTATTAGATTTTTACAGGAACTTGTAGGCAAAAAAAAAAGAATCAAACTTATTTGTGCATTTCGTACGAGGTTCACGCATCATCACGCATCACACTTTCACGCGCTTACCTTCAAACTTCACATTGTACGTGTACACTCCCTCGCGGGTCATAAAATTTTTTAAAAGGTTATATTTCTTTTAGCATCTTACCAAAAAATGACACCATTTAAAGCCTTTCAATTAACGGTCACTAAAATTCTGTGAAGCCCAAAGGTCCCTGCTTCCTAGGGCACTTGCTGAACGTGGCAAGGAATTAATTTCGAAAAGGCTTGAGGTATGGGCGGGGAAGAAGCATGCAGCAGCCATGTCTTCGTGAAATCATTTAGAGGGCCCTCCGTGACTAGGCCCCTGCCGTCCGGCGTGGTTTGTAAATCGTTTTGAAACGAAATTCGGATCACGACTCACACTTTATATCAGTTTTCCCATCAGGTCTTTCCATGGACATTAAAAGATAATTTAGCGGTAGTTGGGGGATATTACGCTAAATTAATAATATCTTCCAGGCTTCAAACAGGGCGTTCTACCCTCCTAGCAGGAGCGTCGCTGATTACTGCTATTTCCTAGATTAGCAAAACTTAAACTTCTACTTTGAAAAGCCAAAAGTTTGTGCTGAATATTCTATTTCCACTTTCATCAAAGTAAATATATCTTAGCTGGATCATTTGGATCCCAAAAGTCTATAAATGCCGTGGATTGACATAATAATCCATATTGAAATTGTCTGCTGAGGATTGTGGAGCCAAGTTGCTGGATTTTGGGTTTACCGCACAGTAACCCTCCATGTTTAGTGTAGAGAGGCCCCTAATGGCTGCCGTTTATCACTTGGTCGGGTACTAATCAAGCCTTTATCTTCCCTTTCCAGTTTAGCAGAGTGGAATTCGCATTTTGCGGTGGATCCGATCCTAGGGATCCTCTCCCCCACGAGATCTCTTCTGGGATTGGTTGGAAAGCGTCAACACATTCGGATCCAAGCGAGAAATCGCTGGAGCTTTGGACCTGCCGCTGAAACTACATCCATAATCTCAATTCGTCCAGCTAATCGTCACACTCCACAAATTCTAATTAATCGACCACCACAAGTGAGCATTATATGCAGTTTCCAAAAATTATTCAATCGTCTTCTGCAAGGCTGAAGCTAGCCAAGAACTTACCAAAATGAATTTTAAATGTGAACAAAGCCGGAGGGATTTAGAACAGGGATTATTTGTGCGTACCTCGGTTCGAATTACTTTTAAAATAGCCAATTAAATTGAAAATATCACTGATCTATTCGTAGAGGAAACTGTAATTTTGAAATTTACCAATCAGCTACCCAACACTATATTCTAAGTTTCCCGGAAGTACTTACAAGGGGTTAAGTTTTAACCTCTATAAATCATACATAATAATAGACATTATTTTAAAGATTGAAAAAAAAGGAATAATCCATTGTGGCATTTGTGAACATCTCTATCGTTTCCGAGCACTAATTCAAATTGAAATATACAGGTGGAGATGCGGCCTTATGGGGTAATTCATGCCGTCGTTTCTTGTCGTGATAATGACGAGGGTCCGAGCGGCCTCGTTGACCTGACAATCAAAGAAGGGGATCCAAACGGAATCTTCCGTGTTCTTCCAGCCCAAAGTCGCAATGAGTTCTACATTGTCATGTCACCTGTCGTGGCCAAGAGCCTCGACTTAAAGGGACAACCGTCCAGGTCCAATAGCTACAACTTGACGCTGCGTGCCGAAGACGGAGGTCAACCGTCCAAGACCTCCGAAAAGGTACTCTCTTCACTTTCACTCGACAAGTCATCTTGTGTCCCAGTGACTTTCACTCCTGTACATGGAATGGGCTCATATAGTACTTACTTAACCAAGTTAGTAAGCTCATTGTCCCTGGGAATAATGAAACAAAGGGAAATTTCGGTGAAATGACCCCACCTAATGCTACTGCCTGAACCGCATGTCTCCTTCCAAATGACATAAAAACAAAAGCGACACGAACGTTACGAATAATCCCCTCTATGCACGCACTCGGTACCCTTCCAAGTCCGACCCTTGTGTCCCTGACATCAAATAAGCTTCCAAATAGGAAGGAACGCTTTCACTAAGCTTTCTCCCAGCATCTCGGCCGCTCACTTCCGTTCAAACCACCAAATCTCTAACTTTATTACTTTGAAAACCCAGGATCGGCATATGCGACTCCCTTATATTTTTTTCTTCTAGGCGTGAAAGAAATTTTTTTATGGCGACACTTTCTGAGAGATCACATCTTTTGAACCGCCAGAACAGGATTTCTGGAAGTAGGAAATGCTTCCTTTGACTTTATTTTCGGTACTTTCTAGGAACTTCAACTGAGGGTGTCGGAGACGCCATGGCAAAATGCTGCCGGTGCAGCCTCCTCTCCGCTCTTTGATAAAGATTTGTATGAAGTGGAAATTTCGGAATCAAGCCCGCCGCAGACGCTTGTATTTCGCTTCCCAAGGCCTCATCCAAAGGTCACCCTTTCCATTTCTTCTGGAAATGAAGGTGAAGAATTCAAGCTGGAGAGGTCAGGTGTTCTCTACACAGCCAAGTGGCTTGACTTCCAGCGAAAGTCAATTTTCACTTTAACCGTGGATTCTCTGGATCTTCGTCCTGCTCGATACGATCAGATCCGAAGGCATCGCTCCGCCGTTAAAATCGTCGTTAAGCTAATTGATGAAAATAAGTTCTGGCCAGTATTTGACTTGGGTGAGGGGAAGAGTCCTGGAGGGAATCGTTCGGAAGTTTTCTTTGCCGAGAATGAGCCCATGGGAACACTTGTTACGCGGGTCCATGCTCGAGATTACGATCAAGGAGAAAACGGGTAATTGGACTGTAAAAATGGTCGTCAGAACCAAAGTAATTTCCGTGTCACTCAGTCACTCTCTTTTTGTCCCAATGCTCTAGGTACGTGACTTACAGTATGGTCAATCTAAAAAACCTACCCTTCTCTATTGACCATTTCACGGGAGAAGTCCGCTCGCTTGAAGTTCTTGACTATGAAACGAGTCGTCGTGTTCATGTTGCCCGCGTTCGGGCCACCGACTGGGGGTTGCCTTTTCGTCGTGAGTCAGAAATGAAGCTACAAATTTCCTTGATTCCCGTAAACGATAATCGACCCTTATTTATCTACTCCAACTGCGTGAGTGTCATCGATAGAAGGATAAGTTTTGAGACTGAATTTGGACGCGTGGTGGCTCTGGACTTTGATCGCGATCCTGTCACTTATAAGATCGTTGGCGGAAACTCGGATGCCTGCTTCGCAGTTGACAGTTCCGGTAGCCTGCGCGTCATGTGTGATCTGCGGGACTTTCGAAGCGTCAAACGCGTTCTGAATCTCACAGCAGGGGACGGAGAGTACTTTTCGGATGTTATGTCCATCAAAATTGAGCTGCGTGACTCTCTGCGGACCAATTTCAATAAATCGGACTCATCCCGTCTTGGGATTAAACTATACTCAACGTCACACTCCGTCTTTGAGTGCCTGGACACGGGAGTTCAAGAACGTTATGATCGGATGGCTGCTCTCTCGGAAGAAAACAATAAAGTTGATGAGTCGGATTTGGATGAGGAAAATCGCTTTCCGGCATTGCCCAGTCACTATATTGAAAATACTCAGCCTCAGTTTCTGGACTTTCCAAATGAAATTCGGGTAAGGAGAAAGTTGAAATGTAGAAAGTCTAGAGAAAGAACGGGAGAAAGTAAAAACCTAAGAAAATCCGGAGCTCTCTCAAATGTCTTGGACTGGAACTCCTCAATGGACCCAAAATTCATTGAAGCGTGTCAATACCAAAATTCCCGAATCAACTAGATTCTTTTTTTTAGAATTCAATAAAACCTCGAAATGATCACCAATCTCTGTCCCAATAAAAACCTAAATAAGGGTTTACAATAAATCTTTACAGTTTTGGCAATGCACAAATTCGTGTCTCTCAGTTATAGATTTTTGAGTTCCTGATGGAGCATAAGTTTTTTGGAGAGATCAAATCTCTACGGAGTATCTCGCTAGGAGCAAATTAATATCCAAGCACATCCCAGCACTTTATCATTGTCTTTCCACTACTTTCTCCAGGTAAACGAAACGGTGGCCGTAGGAACGCGTGTGGCGAAGGTAAAGGCCGTTGACAGAGACAAAGGGTACAATGCCTTCCTAAAGTTTGTGATTTCAAGTGGAGATGAGAGTCACGGTGCCTGGGACATTATTAGCGTCGAAACAACTAGTTGGGCTGGAGCGACAGTTCAGGAGGCCTTTCTCGTAGTCGCTCGACCACTCGACCGTGAAGAATTTTCCTCATACACCCTTAATATCAGTGTATTTGATCAGGGAAAGCCACCGAGAAGCATGTCCAAACTTCTGCCAATTAAGGTAACAAACAATTCCCACTTTTGAAGACAAAAAATAAGGGCAGCGAGGCTGGCGCTTTGATTTCAGAATGTGAGAAAGAGATTTTATATCTTTTTCATCCCCTATTCTCCAGATGTGATTCCTGAAATTTTTGATTTTCTTAATTGTTCCACTTTTGTGGGTAGATTTTGGATGAGAATGACAATGCACCCGTCTTCCTGAAAGCCGCCATGAAGATCCGAATTCGTGAAGGGAGCGAGCTTGTAGGGGAAACAATTGCAGAGGTGAAGGCAGATGATGAAGATGAGGAAGGAAGTCCAAATGCCATGATTAGTTATCGATTGGTGAACGAAACTTACCATAATTTTAGTATTGATGGGAAAAGTGGAAAAGTGAAGCTTTTGGGGGAGCTGGATCGTGAAAAAGTGGATCGATACGAGATCTTGATTGTGGCTGAAGATAATGGTGGACCCAAGAGGTCATCCACAGCAGTTCTAACGGTTTTGGTTGAAGATCGCAACGACGAGAGCCCCAACTTTCTGAATTTTGTCGGGCAGAATAACGTCGGAGGGAGTGGGAAGAATCGCCTGGTCAAAGTTAGAGAAGATTGGCCTCTTTATAGTGTTGTGACCCGAATTGTGGCGGAAGACGCTGACAGCGGTGACGGCGGTGTAGTGCGCTACGGTCTGGTGGACGGGGGCCGTGGAGACTTTATTTTGGATGAAGTGTCGGGCGTGTTGAGGGTGAATCGGAAATTGGATTACCAGAGAACCTCTATGTACAACTTGACTATCGTGGCCAAGGACCTTGGAACGCCATCCCACTCTGCAGAAACGTTTTTGGTGGTCGAGGTAAGCAAAATCTTTCTTGTCAGTCTAAATCTTAATCACTTTCTCCTCGTTTTCCAATTCAAAATAAATTAAATCAGCGGAAAGCAGCCGCTTTCTCTTCTCCATCTCTGGAGAAAGTTAATCTCGAAAATCTGCTCAAGTAAAGTAACAAGTGGCCCATTTACGGCCTTCGTGTAATGTTCCAATTGGTAATAAGCATGGCAAGCTGATTCATGTTTTTGCACTTCGTTAACCACATTGGTTTAAATTGATTAACTTGGGAATTGGAATTATGAACTCGCAATAGTAATTATTTTTACTTTCTGCATAACATTACCCAGAATTTTTTGAAAAAGTAAGCACTCAGAAAGTTAGTAACTCGAAAGTAATTGGGTTAATAAATTATTTCAAAATAAATCATCAAAAGCATCACTTTACACCGCCTATTACAAAATTGAGGTTAGTTTTAAACAAAGAGTTGCGTGAGGAAATTATGTATTCCAGTGTTATGACGCGACTCAACTTTTTCCAACTTTACCGCTCAAGTATAACTCTACTTTTCCGTTACTTATAAAATGAAACATGAAAAACCCATTAGAAAAGGAAATGAATGCCTAAAAATGAGCTTGGGTTTTTCTCACCAAATTGAACAATCTGGAATGGATCTAGAAAATGTAGAATTCGTATTTTGTGGAAATGAGTTTCACTTCATTGAAGGTGAAAGTGAAAGTTTTTGTGATTGCGGGCGGAGAGTTTAGGAAAGGAGAAGGAAGATGCTCCTCCTCGGATCCAATTATTTCAAACAAATTCCAATACAAACGTCGCATGTTTACCTTCAAAAATGTTTTGGTTTCGACTAAGGCCCTTTGTTGACTTTAGCTTTAGATTTGTCAATGGAAAAGTTTGGATGGCTGGAGCCCTTCCCGGAATGCTTAAAGCCCATTGCCTCCAGGTTCCCTCTCCGACATTTTCCAGGGATTCCCACTAAATCTGCATGACAAGGAAAGTTCTTTCTTCTCGTTTTCGGTTTCAGATTTATGATGTTCCAGAATCACAGCCACGCCTTACCTTTCCAGAACTTGTGGTTGTGGCAAGCATTAAGGAAGGTGCACCTGTTGGTTCCCTGGTAACGACAATTGCTCCACTTTCGGCGTCACAGCAGTCATATCCACCCATCTACTTCTCCCTCGAAGGGCCTTCCCACTTCCTCTTCAGTATTGATGGTTCAGGATCCGTCCGAACGCTCTATGACATGGACTACGAGGCCCAAGCCCCCTGGCACTACCTCACGGTCATGGCCCAAAGCTCGCTGGAAGTTACCAACGTCGCCTACTCTTTTTTAGTCATTGAGCTACAAAATGAAAATGACTGTGTTCCTCTCTCGACTGAGCCAATGTACCTGGCGACGGTTCCGGAGAACTTGGAGCCTGGCGTCCCAGTCCTCCGCCTTCAAGCATTTGACTGTGATAATTCAGCCGAAGAGCTACGCTTCCAGCTTCGGACTCCCAGTTCCTTCTTTGAGATTGACCTTTTCACGGGTATTATAAAAACCTTGGCTACGCTTGACCGGGAGATTCAGGCGGAGTATTCCCTGGACATCATCATTTCCGATTCTGCCACTGACCAAGCCCTCTCCCTCAACTCTTCAACCAAAGTCATAATTTCTGTCCAGGATGCCAATGACCATGTGCCTCGTATGTTGCAATTCTCCAGTGGTTCAGTGTATGATATTCCAGAATTAATGCTCGAAGAGCAAGAGGATGGGACAGATATGGATGAAAACTCCGTTCCGGTGGAGGAAGAAACGGAATATGAACTGAAATGGAGCGACTGGAAGATGATGGATGTTGGGGAGGAAATGGCCATGGCCGAAGGTTGGAGAAAAATATTTCGGGTTGTAGGATATGATCCGGATGAGGGCCTTAACGGAACGATTCTATACCGACTCAAGTACCGGGTCAACACCGGAGTTGAGAATCATCGACAAGACGAAGTCTACTCGATTCATCCCCAGAGTGGAGAAATCTATACCTCCGCCGCTGGCATCAAAAGTGAAACTATCCTGAAATTTGTCATAGAAGTGGCCGACAATAATGGTGACCCCGAAGGGCTACGATCGGAGACGGAATTAACCTTGCGAGTAAAGAGCCTTGAAAGGGCAAAAGGGTCACAGGCACCGATCCTGGAAATGCCAAGTCCGCAACATATAACCCTAACGACTAGCGAAAAGCCGGGATACACCGTTGAAACCGTTGAGTGCACTGATCCAGAGGGTGATCAACTCTGGTACGAAATTGTTTCCGGCGACCCTGACCAGCAGTTTATCATGTTCCCAGATTCACAGAATCTCATTCTTGCCCGAACTATACCCAAGCCAAGGCTCTTCCGCCTCAACGTTTCGATCACGGATGGACACAACTTTGTTTTTAGTCAGGTGAGAACTACTTTTCATACCTCAAAACTGTTTGAATTGCGATATCAAAAATTTCACAAAATCTAAACAAACAAACGAATATCCCAAAATGGCGCCGATCGCTTTAGTCTATTTTGTCTGGTAAACGCGTTCTTAGAACGTGTGTTCTTTTGGTCTTGATTGATGTTCGCCCACTTTCTTCCTGACAATGGCTAGAGCTCGATTTCACGACTTCATTTTTTACCATTGCAGCTCTTGGTTCAAGTGATTGAGAGTAATGAGGATGCGGTACCCTTGATGTGGGAACAACGAAACTACACCGTGTTCATCTCGGAATCGACGCCGCCTTTTTCTGTCGTTACCACCGTTCGCCTCAATTCATCGTCCACTTCCACAAAGGACAGGGCGCAGCCGCTGTATGGATTTCATAATGCCCAGGACATGCGCTCTCTCCGCCTCTTCTCCATCGACAGCGTCACTGGCACCGTTCGAACAGTGAGCACTGGTGGAGATAGGATTGACAGAGAAACAATTTCACTTCATATTCTGACAGTGAAAGCCAGAGACGCGGATACATATACATTTGTACGACTGCTGGTTCACATTCTTGACGAAAATGACAAAGGTTTGTTTTATTTTCCTTTGCTGCCAGCCCATGAAATATTCAAACCATCATTTTAGTGTCCGAATTTCGAAATTAACTCCTTTTTCTTTAATTTTCAGCTCCCGTATTTGGAACTTCGGCACAGACAGAAATCAGAATTCCAGAAACAATGGCTGTTGGCTCTTTAGTGACACAGGTAAAGCCATTTAGCATCCGAACTTTCAAAAATTGAATTTGGTTTTCTTTTTCTGTTTTGGAGGGGGGATTGGAAGTGGAAAATTATAGAAAATAAGGTTAAAATGGATAGAAAATAATTAAATTAAAGAATTCTAAAAAAATGAAATTAAGATCCTTTTTGACAATTGGTGACCCTTCCCAAAAAGAATGAAGAGCCTAAAACAAGTTATCCTAAAATGGCTGCATTCTATTCCCTCTTACATCAGGTTGTTGCTTACGACGGCGACTTTGGAGACAATGGAATTATTAAGTACGCCATTGTGTACGGAAATATTGGAAACACATTTGAAATTGACATGACCAGCGGCCGAATCTATCTTCGAAGACAGCTGAATATTCCCATGGGCCAGATGAGCCTTGAATATCAGTTGACGATTCGGGCAAGCGACTCAGGGTCGCCGTCCCTAAGTGCTACGACTCTCGTCACCATCATTGTCACCCTTCCTTCCGACAATCACGTCCTATCCCTACGGTGTGACACGGAGGAGGAAGGACGGAACAAGGTCGACCCATGCTCTTGTACCGTTCACATTCTGGAGAACAGTCCTCCTGGGACCTACATAACCACGGTGCATGTCCTCAACACGGCCGCTGGCGTCAGTTTCGAAGTGGAGGAAAGCCGTCACAATGGTTTCTGGATTGACTCGACAACGGGAACCATCCTTGTGGGGACCGGAAGTGTGCTGGACCGTGAAGTGAAAGCCTTCTACGACTTCTTTATAAAAGCCACAAACGCTGTAAGTCATTTGAGATTATTCGATACATTGCATCCCTTTTTACTCTTGGACAACTTTCTCCAGAATATAACAGCAAAAGAAGCAATCCTCTTCCAGCCTCTGATTTTTGATCTCCTACTAATCTCAGGCCGCATCAGAGTTCATTATAATTAATTTTAAAGCCCCAGAGATTTACTGAAATTAATTTCAGTGCAATGCAAAGTCTGATAAATAACAATTAAACAACCGTGGGTTAGATTGAAGCTTCTTTTAAGTCTGTGTTACAGGAGGAAACAAGGCAAGTCAAAATCCTAATTGTAAGGCCTCAGATATTTCCCTACAATTGTCACCCCCAGAATATTTCCACCACAATTAATCAATTTTAGAGAACTTTGTAAAAAGAAAAAGTTTTGTTGGTAAATGAAAACGTTAGAACTACGCCATGTTGTACTCTCCTGAGATTAGTCCCAAGTAAGTTTGGGCTTCGAGTGTCTTAATTACGTTCTGGATCCTCCAGCGCTTAATCTTGCCGAATCCGGACAGAGCGCCTTTTAGACGCTCGGAGTGAGCCTAAAAATAGGCTTTGATCTTACTTTTATTACCCAATTCCTTTCCTTTCTCCAGCCATAAGTCCCCCACTTCCTAACTTTTTCACCCAATTATCCCACAGTTTGGCCATCTCTAATGAAATAGATTTTTTTCTCGACCGTTGTTGAGCGTTTCAGTGCCTAATAATCCACTTGTCGCTCTGCAGCAAGGCGTTTCGGCCACATGTCGCCTCAAGCTCATCCTCGACGACGAGAACGACTCGGTTCCAATGTTCACAAACCAACTGCATTACGAGGGGTACATTTCCGAGGATGCTCCTCTTGGGACGCTGGTTCTGGAGGCTGGTGCTTCCAAGACGAGATCTGCTGGAGAGGGTGTGGGCCAAACTGAACGAAATCCATTAGTTTTTCGGTCAATCGACTATGACAGTGGAAGAAATGCCATTGTAAGCTACTCCTTTGTGGACGATGAAGAAATGAGAACGATATTTTATATGGACCCCTCCTCCGGTGCTCTACTTCTCGTTACAAGCCTCGACTACGAAAAAATCCAAGAGTACAACTTCCAGGTCCGTGTGTGCGACTTCCAGTTCTGCGACCCAAGCCCTGCCAACGTCACCGTCCGACTGGAAAATGTGAACGATCAAGGTACGAAACGTTATTTCCATTTTGGGAATTGAGATTCGGATGCTGGAGTGAACAGGTCTCGAAACCTGGTTTCGACAGCCTAATAATCCCCACGTCATTTCCATTCTCCTTCAATTAATTTGATATTAGTATGACACACCGAATTAATGACAAGCATGACATTGCATTCAATCTTGTCCACACAAATGATCAATGATCTTGATGATTAAAGCTGAAATATGTATAATGTAACAAATAACTTCTAAAATCCGCATTATTTTTACCGCAGCAGAAATATTGTCTCACAAGGACACTGCTAGCCCAGAAGAAGCTTTTTAGACTTAAGCTTAAAATTAAGTTTGAACTTTGATTTATCGGATAGTAAATCATAAATCTTATTGATTAATGAAATAAACGTTTATCAATTCAATTCAATTCAAGTTTATTCGCATGTCTTTCCCTATCATTCTATTTAAAGATTGATCATCCTAGGGTCTGACTGACAACTGAAGAATAATGTTCAAAATAATAATTAAATTCGAAAAATTTTATGAAACGGTGTCATAAATTAACTGAATATTAATAGGGTACATGATGACCTATATTCAAAAACGTTGCTTCACTGTAATGTTTGAGTTTACCCACAAATCCTAATGGAAGATCATATTTTTAGAGCCGATAATGTCCTCCGCCCAAGTTGAGATGCTCGTTCCAACGGCGAAAGGTGTCTTGGTGCACAAGATGGATGCTGTTGATCCAGACGGAGATGAACTTCGATTCAACCTTCTCAATTCATTAGATGTGTTCGAAATGGAGTCGAAAAGCGGTCGAATCTTGATTCGAGATCCAGAGAAAGTAGGAGTTGGAAAGCAGAGGCTAGAGATCAGTGTATCTGATGGACGATTCACAAATACGGCCACCGTGACACTAAACGTTCGACTTCTGGACACGAAGGGGGAATTCGGGTTTGCCAATGGGACTTTCTTGGCCTCATTTGTTGAGAACTCTACGAAAACGGGAAATCTGCTTTCACTGCCCGTGACTGGAACGCATCTCAATGAGAATCTCCAGTTCAGCATCCTCAATCCCTCCATTTATTTTGGGATTATGAAGACGTCAGGCGTGGTAGTAACGACTGGAAACAAATTAGACAGAGAGGAGCAGGCCGAACATAATTTATTAGTCGAGGCAAGCTTTCAAAGTTCAAGGATTTCTCAACCTTTTTGATGGTTCTACGTCTTTCCTTTTGATATTTGCAGGTGAGAGGTGACGCTGAAGGCCGAATCAGCCGCTGCTTTGTGAAAATTTACGTATCAGGTAAATAAAATTTAGAATATGAGAAATAATTTGGAAACAACATTACTTGTAGTTCTTACAGTTCTTGCTTATTGTTTTAAAATTAGATGTCAACGACAATGCCCCATTCTTCCTCAATCTTCCGTACATCGCGGTCGTACTTGTCAGCTCCAAGGTAGGAGACCTTGTAATTCAGGTCAAAGCTGGAGATTTTGACATCAACGAAAACGGACTCGTTCGCTACGAACTGGTACGCAGTCCCTTCGGTGACATTTATGACCTCAACAAGCAAACCGGAGAAATCTTTCTTCGGAGATCTCCGGAAGTTGTCGGACATCACGAGTTAATTGTCAAGGCCTATGACCTTGGGCAGCCAAGTCTTCATGTCGAAACTCCTGTTCAAATTAAGGTAGTAACCCATGACCAACCTGTATTTGAACATCAGTTCTACGAAACATGGCTTCCCGAAAACGCACCCGTTCAATCAACAGCCTTGGCACTCACTGCTACGGCGAAGCATCCTGTCTTCTTCTCTATTGATGGAGGAAATGACATGGATCTCTTCGGCATAGACTATCAAACAGGTACAAAATTATTTTATTCAACATAAATTAGGGAAAGCTTAATTTCAAAAGTCAATTAGCTGCCTAAAGTCTTTGGTATCCTGCAAATCCGAGGTGTAGCGTGCTGCTAGCAGGATATCGTTTTTTTTATGTCGTTTTATGAACATCTTGACTAGCGCTTTACCTTTGTGCTTAAACTTTGTGATGTCTCTGTTTCTTGCACGCAACCTGTCTTGGTTTATTGCCAAAAGACATGGGGTTCAATCGAAAATGTAAGCAAAACAAAGTAATCGAAGCTAACCTGATAATTGACGCCATTCCAATTTGTTCTGACCTTCTAGTCACTGTCACGAACCTTTCTTTTCTTACGTTTTAGGTACACTCTTCGTCAATGGAGCCTTGGATTTCGAAACAACGCCGATCCACTTACTCAAAGTCAAAGCTACGGATTTAATTACCTCATTCTGGTCTTCTACGATGGTAATTTATTGCTTCTATCGTAAATTGGTTTTCTCATAAATAAACTAGTATAACAGAATTTGAAATTAATATTTCAGGTGCAAATTAATTTAAAGGACTCAAACGATAATTACCCGAAACCTGAGAAGAAAACATTTATTTTCCACATTGTGGAGGGGTATATGCCGCCCAAAGGGATTCTTGGCAGAATCACGACCAGTGACAAGGACGAGGGGGTCAATGCGCTTCTGAATTATGAAATTGAGCCAACGGTCCGGTGGCAACGGTCCAGGCGTTTCTTGGAAAGTGTTGAATCGTCCGTGGAGGAGTCTGAAGAGGAAGATGTGCTAAGCGGTCAAGAAATGATGCTCAACGAAGATGCCACGACCAATAACCGCTCAGTTGAGGCCTCACAATTGTTTGCAATAAATTCCAACGATGGAATTGTCATTTTGAAGCAAATTCTGGATTATGAGTATGCGCACGAGTATTCATTCTCAATCATTGTCAGGGATTCTGGCATCCCTTCCCTTTCGGCAACGGCCCGTGTCATAGTCAACGTAATTAACATCAATGACAACGCTCCATTCTTTTCCAAGCCTTTATACGTAGTAAGGCTCTCGGAAGATGCCCCACAGGGTCACGTCGTAGCTAAAGTGAGTGCAGTGGACCTGGACAACTTGGACAGTCTCCGCTACGCAATTGTTGGAGACTATCATAAACATATAGTGTTTGAAATTGATAAAGCTTCAGGTAAAATTTAAGAAATATTGAATAAAATTTACAGCTTGAACCGGTTTTTTTTAATTAGGACTGGTGACTCTTCTACAGCCGCAAGTGCTCCAAACAGAGCTTCGTTTCATGCTCAACATTTCTGTGACGGATGGAGTTTTTACGTCCTACGCCAGACTTCAAGTAAGATGACCGTTCCCAATATCAAATGGAGATAATGCAACCGCGTATTTATAATTATTTTAATTTGTAACACTTTCCTAAATGTATACCTAGATCACAATCCAACCAAAAAATCGTATTGTTCCAACATTCGAATTGTCAATTTACGAAGTTCTGGCACCCGAGAGCTCTCCAGAAGGCTTTCTTGTCACTACCCTGACAGCCCAAGACCGTGATAGAGGTATTTTCGGCCAAATACACTACTCATTTGCGGATACGGACGAGCCGAATTTGTTTCAAATTGACGAACGGAATGGGCAGATTCGGCTTTCAGCTTTACCGGATGATTCTCTAGATCGGGAATATAGGGAATCACACACGCTCCAAGTCATGGCAAGAGGTAAGTTGATCTAAATACATTAAAATATATTTATTATTATTTCTGAATAAATTTACACCTGGAATAGAGAGAAAATTAAATGCGAAAATAATTTTGGAGCTGTCGATGTAATTTCTTTCTATTTTTTTCTGGTGCAAATTAGACGGCGGAATGTGGATTGGATATACGAAACTCGTGGTGAAAGTGGAGAAGCGCAAAACGAGTCCAACTTTTCCCGTGTCTGAGTATCAAGTGACCATTCCTGCGGAAAAAATGAAAACAAAAACGCCGATTTTACAAGTCAGTTAATTAGGAAACTATCCCAAACTAAGTCCTAATTGTTCTCCTTTGTACTCCCTAGGTTGTAGCAATCGATAACGACAGCGAATTTGGTATTCGATATTCCATACAAGATTTGGCCAATAAGAACTCCAGCATAAAACGAGACTCTCAATATTTTGAAATCAATGAGGAGAATGGAGACTTAAGATTTAGAATTGGGGATGAGAAATTTACAAATCTGAGGTCAAGGGTCGATTTTCAATTTTGGGTCAGGGCTGATGACGGAGAGCTTCACAGTATGGTTCCAGTGACGGTTGTCGTCCTGCCCGATTCAGAACCGAGTCCCGAAATCTATCCGCAAAATGCAACGTTTTTTCTTAAGGAAGACGCCGCCCTCGGTTCCATTGTTACGACTTTCCGCGTCGCCAATATCCAGAACCCCAAGTTCCGTGTTGTCAGTTCTAATGAAGATCTCTTCCAAGTAGATCCCAACGGAAATCTCATCTTAAGTGCTCTTCTGGATCAAGATGAAGAGGATAAGCACACGGTAAGAAGATATCTGTCAAAGACCGTTAAAGTTTCCTAACGGTGCACTAAATCTTTGACAGGTTGTGGTTTGGGCTCAGAACTCGGACCAAGGGAACGTTGCCACTTCACAAGTGACAATACGCGTCTTGGCCACTTTCTCCAACAAACCAAAGTTTAATCAACAAGAGTATCACTTGAGCGTGGCCGAGGACTTTCCGGAAGGGTCACTTATCTTTACAGGTTGGATTTGTGAAAGTGGTGAAAGCATCCGACTTTTAACAACATTTTTTTATAGTCCGAGCTGTAGATTCTGACAAAGGAGGAAACATTAAGGAAAGATATGAACTCTACTCCGAAGATCCAGAATCTGATCTTTTTCATTTTGGGATTAATCAAGAGCAAGGTTGGATAACTCTGCTTAACAAGCTTGACTATGAGGTATGATAGAAAGGTAGCTTTCATTCTTATAATTTTTTTTAAATGATATATTTTTTTTTAGAAACACCGGCAGCATACACTTCGTGTCGTGGCTTCGGATTCCGATAATGCTTCTGTCACAAGTGCCACAACGGTGATTATCAATGTCCTCAACGTGGATGACGAACCGACCTTGTTTGACAGTGGTGTTTATTATGTTGAAGGTTTGTAAAAAAAATGATTTGGCGGAATAAATGCACGTTATTTTAATTAATTTAATAAATGTTTTAGTTCGAGAAGACCTCGAAGAGAACAGTTTAATTAAGGTGCTGCGTACAGTTGATCTAGACGAGCAATATGGAAATAGCACGATTACGACAAAGTACTTGGACTTCTATGTCATGGCGGGTGATGAAGACTCACACTTCAAGGTTAGTGTTCAACGAATTCAAGAATCGCTTTAACAGCGATATTACGAATTGTAAAATCGACATTGTTAGAGGGAATATTCACAATTTTTTGTTCATGTTTCTAGATAAGCGAACAGGCAGAAATTTCTCTTTGGAGAAAGCTTGACGCAGAAGTACAGGAACAATACGAATTGTTAATTATGGCAACCGATGGAAAGAATCTTGACTATGCAAATGTCACTATTAAAGTGATTGATGTTAACGGTTAGCTTCCAGAAAAATATTGCTGGGTTTCCGTTTCATGCCAAGAATTTATTGCTAATTTTGTGTATGATTCTATAGACAATGTTCCAGTTTGCCCTATTCCAGAAATCATGCTTGAGTTATCCGAGGCGTCTCCAAATTCGAGTTATATTGCTGTCGTAGAGGCCTTTGATCCTGACAAGGACGCCCAAACTCCACTATTTTATCTATCGGGAACGGGTTCCGAACACTTCCGAGTCGATGCCGAGTCCGGGGTGCTTTCTGTTTTTGGCGATGCCTTGGACAGAGAAGCTATGGATACTTATAACCTCATTATCCATGCACGGGACCGGGAAGAACCAAGGTCAGAATGTAGGATTCGTACAAGGATCAACTTGCTGGACGAAAACGATAACGAACCCATTTGGCGCTATACCGCGGGGGCGGAGGGTGAATCATCTTATTACAAGTTCTCCCTCAAAGAGGACAGTCCCATTGGTACGTTTGTTGGGAAAGTTACCGCCCAGGATGCAGATGTTGGGGTCAACAGCCGAATTTTGTATTCCTTGACCTCTTCGCTGACAAAGAGCGGTGAAGTGGCCAAAGATCAATTTCAAGTCGAGAAGAAAAGTGGAGTGGTATCGCTGTTGCGTCCATTGGATCGCGAACTCATCGCAGAATACAATCTGACATTACGCGCAGTTGATTCCGGGATACCACCGCTCTCGTCCAGCATCATGGTCATCGTCCAAGGTAATGGATTGGACATGAACGTTGTATGTTTAGAAAAGAAATTACTAACTCCGTCTCCATTTCTAGTTTTGGATATCAATGACAACCCACCAGAATTTCTGGCTGGTTCGTACGCGGTTTCCGTTTCGGAGGTTTGTTCAATAATTGTCCATTTTTAGTGATATTTTTAGGCAACTGAATCCTCCATATTTTCATAATCTTATGTACGATGATTATATGAAGACTAATTATTTTATTGATTCTTCCTACATTAGTTGACCAAAATATCCACGGAGGTTATTACTGTTCGAGCGACGTCAAAAGACGAAGGAGTGAACGCCGAAATTCGCTACGACATTGTGGGAGGCAATGGGTACTTCCACTGGAGCGTCGACCCTAAGACAGGGGTCATTGCTACAAATGCAAGTCTCGACTACGAGCGAATTCGAGAGTACATTTTGACAGTACGGGCCAAGGATGGACCACCTGAGAACCAGTTAGCGTCCCAATGCACTGTCAATATAACCATCATTGGTACGATAGTATTCGTTAGAATTCGTCTGGGATTTTGAACTTCCGTTTAAAACAAAGATTGTTATTTATGTTTAGACGAAAATGACAATGCCCCACAGTTCGCCCAAGAGTCGTACTCCGTATCTATTCCGGAAGACTTGGCAGTCTCGTCTTCGGTAATCCAGATCGTTGCCGCAGATTTAGATACAGGCTTGAACTCCGACCTAAAGTACGAATTGGGGTACGGAGATCCAATGAACAGTTTCCGAGTGCATCCTGCAACCGGAACTGTTTTTGTAGCATCAATCCTCGACAGGGAAATGGTACGTTAAAAATATTTCAAGGAATCGCTCCTCTTCATAATATATTTTTTTCTAAACAGATCCCCTACTATTCTGTTGAAATTGTCGCGACTGACCGTGGGAATCCTCCAAAATCTTCATCCAGTTTGCTTGAAATTCAAATTATGGATGTCAACGGTAAAGTCACATTTTGAATCCCTCTGAAATTTATTCTAAACAAATTCATACCGCACAATTTTGTTTTTAGATTCTCCACCATTGTTCTCTAAGGAAAATTACACTGCAATTGTACAGGTATAAGTTTTTGTACTCTCTAGTTCAATAGTAAAATATTCTTGTATCAACGTTTTTTTTAATAGGAGGACCGACTTGCTGGATTCAAAATAATTGTTTTCGAAGTTAGCGACGCCGATTCTACCCCAAACTCCACCCCGTTTTCGTGGGACTTAAAGTCTCTGGAAAATGAGAAGGGCGAGTCTCTGCCGTTCACAGTTTCTGATGCAGGGGCCTTAGTTGTCGCTGGGAAATTAAATTTTCTTAGAAAAGCGATCTACAACCTTCGGGTGACAGTATTTGATAACGGAACGCCACCACTGGAGTCTAAAGCAAATGTCACAATTCAAGTTGTCGACAAATCCCAATGGCCACCCGTAATCTCTTCCCTTAGCGTCACTGTTGTTACTTTGAGTGATTCGTATCCGCCAGGAGTTTTAGGTATGTCGAATATAAGCGAAAATGAGAATATAAAGATAAACGTATATTTTGTTTTTAATTCGCCAGGGGTGTGTCACGCCTCAGACTTCGATAGTTATGATGTTCTGACTTACTCTCTCCTCACAACGAAATCTTCATCGTTCTTTACCATTGACAACCTCAACGGAACACTTTACAATCTAATACCCCTGAGGGAGGGTACTTATGAATTGGGCGTAGTCGTAAGCGATGGGCGTTGGTCGGCGAGAAACGATGCTTATGTCAGGGTCGTTTCTTTGGCAACTCCGTTCCCTGACATCTCTTATAAATCGTTGTCAGAAGACACTCCGTCGTCGATAGACAAACCTAGAAGGAATAGCAAAGAAATGAACTCAATCATTTTGATGTGTATCTCAGGTCATAATAGACAAAGTCTCCTTAATCGAATGTCTGCGTTCAAAAATGTCATCAAAGAAGCAATTTCCCTTGGCTCACCTGGAAAAAATACTTATGAAGTGCTCATTTTGAGTATCCAGTCCAAAAGTGGCGGAGGATTTAATGAGGTCGAGGGGGCGCTGCCGCGAGAGAAACGAGAAATCCCAGCAGAAGCTATGCCTGCCGTTGACGTCTTGTTTTCTGTAAAGCGATTAAGCGATGCAAAATTTATGCCCACTGGAGACCTANCTTGTTTTCTGTAAAGCGATTAAGCGATGCAAAATTTATGCCCACTGGAGACCTAATCCGACAAATGCGGTTTGCCTTGCCTCAAATCGAGGGTACCCTGGGCGGCAAAGTGACTGACATTACTTCCAACATTTGTAAAAACAGTTCGTGTGACCGAGGAATGTAAGAAAATTGGTTTTTCTTATTTCGATTTCAAAAATAAAATTGCAAACTAAAATAGTATATTTTTCTCTCCGATACAGATGTAAAACTATCGTAATATTTGAAGGGACGCAATCGCTTATTACAACAGAAACTTTGAGCCTTATCACGCCCAACCATATTTTGGAAACGATTTGCACTTGTCCCGCTGGATATGGAGGTTAGTAACAACCGCTGCGCTGTAATAATTATTCTTATAATATATTATCTATTTATATATTTTTAATTACCCTTTGGCACAGGATCTCGATGTGAAATTATAGTCAACGCCTGTGCACATTCAGATTGTGAAGCTGGTTCGATATGCGTTCCAGACGAGTCAGATCAAGGGTTTGCCTGCCTTTGTGCTAAGTTGACTTGTCCTTTTGGAAGCGATTGCGATGACCAATGTTCACAACAGGCAGTTTCCTTTACTGGCACGAGTATGCTATCGTACAGCGTTGGTTCGATGCTGGAAAGAGAACTTAGTATTAGCCTGCGAATTAAAACACTTTACACGTCTGGAACACTGGTTTATAGCGCTGGAGAATTTGATTGCGCTGTGCTGGAAGTAATTTTGCACTTTTTTTTACATTTTAAGAAACGCTAGCATATTCATCTAGAATCTGAATTACTAATGACTAATTTTCCACTAGATCAATCAAGGCCTCGTTCAGTTTTCATGGGACCTCGGGACAGGGAAGGAAGTGCTGACCGTGACGTCAATTTCAGTTTCGGACAACCGTTGGCATCGAATTATTCTTCAGCTACGCGACAGCTATGCAATCCTAAGAGTCAATGAGCGCTCAACACAGCGACAGAAGAGTCAGGGGCTTGCGAGAATGCTTCACACAAATGGCATTTTTCATATAGGTTCCAAGCTAATTGGCAGCGTCTCAAATTCAATTGAGAGTCAGATTCCGTCCCAAGGTTTCATTGGCTGCATGATGGACTTACGTTTTGGATTCGTCACGAACGGTACAAAGGAAAAGGGACCTGATCTCCTGCAAACACAAATACAAGAGGTGCGACACTACATCAATACCGAAGGTAGAACTGGTGGTTTCATCGACTCTCCGGCTGACCAATCCCCGCCAGGATCCACGAACCCAAAGACAAATGAAATCGTCCCATCCCTCGAAAGTTCCGCCTTCAGAATGAATCCATTACCACTTCATGCCACACACGAAGAGGCGTCGCCATTCAAATTGGTGTTTTCACGCAATATTTCATTTTCTTGTGCCAAAGTCATTCACTTTGTTGAAGCTTGTCGCTCTCTACCCTGCAAAAATGGTGGACGATGTCTGGCTGACTCGACTCCTAACGGCTACGCCTGCCACTGCCATCCGCGTTTCCACGGTCTCAACTGCGAAATTGATCTTGAACCATGCGGTTCCAATCCTTGTCTCAACGGTGGAAAGTGTCGACCCACTTCGACTGAGATCTCATTTTCACCGTCCATGATTAGTGGCTCCGATCAGACGGAATCTCAATTCTATTGCCAATGCTTCGATGGAACGTATGGCTCTAGATGTCAGTCTGGAAAATATTGCAAGAATTCCGAAATTCTTGGAGAAAGTGAAGTCTGTAATCACCGCGGGGTAAGTCCTCCTGTCCTGCTTGTTTGGCTAGTTACAAATATTTGACTAAATCGTCTCTAAATTTTAGGAGTGCGAAGATGGCCCAGATGGAGCTGTCTGTTGGTGCGAGGGAGGATATACTGGGAACCGATGTCAATTTGACTTCGACGAGTGCCAAGATGGCGGAGAGAAAGTTTGTGGGCCAGGAAGCAAATGTGTCAACTTTCTAGGAGGATTCCGATGTCTCTGTCCCTCGAACGCTAGCGGCGTCTACTGCCAAAAAGTCTTAACGACGCCATCAATTGTTACCAACGACTATCAAATCATTGCCCTCATTTTCATAATTGTCCTTGCCTTTATAATCCTCCTGCTAATTTTCATTTGTTTGCGCCGTTGTTGCCGTAAACGGAGTCGAACCGCAGGTTCTAATTCGATTCCGCTCACAACTAGTCAGGTCAAGATCGGGGACAATCGTCTCAATGGAGACAACCGTGAGCAACTGATGAGAAATAGAGACTCAAAAATATCTAATTTGGAAGTTCGACCCGTCTCCGCTGGGTCAGAAATATTTCAAGAGCGAATTCCAATGATGGAAGGAATTAAGAGTTATGGAGGAGGCGCTGAAGAAGGTGACAAGCCACAGTTTATTAATAACTTGATGAAGCCGACTCCTGGGGAAAGGAAGCGCAGTGCTGGGTCGAGTGCATGGGATACAAATCGAGATGATTGTCCAAAGATCCAGAACTGTGCGTTTTCCTACAGTAAAACTAACTGAACTTTCAGTTCTACTCTCAATCTTCATGGTTTACAACTTTCTCTTAATCCTTACAGATATAAAAGGTGAAATTATTTGGGGGACTAAAATATCAAAACCAAGTTCACCGGAAACTGTGGAAGGAGGTCAAGGTAATCGATCTTTTTTTAATAAGTTTTAATTGTTGCTCTCATTTTAGTTTAACTTTTACTTAAACGTTCCTATTAGGTTATTCTTGGGAGCCTTACCATGCGGACCCACATAGTCACCCGGCCAATATTTCACCAATAAGAACACTTCCCCCTCCTGACATTCCGGACTCTCTCTCAATAGTTTCCCATGACTCAAACAACGAACAAATGTTAGGTCACCATCCAACCGGATCTCGGAAGAACCTTGAAGGGCCTTCTGATGAGAATGAATATGGCGCTTGCGCACTAGGAGACGAAAGTAGCTGGAAAATTCCTCACTCCGAAGTATATCTCTTTCCGCGCAGTCGCAGTCCTTACTCCAGGGACGAACACGATGAGGGTAGGCCAATGGCTCTTCGTAACCGATACCACGAGAAAACAGGAATGCCAAGTCAAGATTACCCCTCGCATTACCAACAGCAGTCCTTAACCGAAGACGAGATTAATGAAAACTGTAGCCTTCTCTGCGGAACACCGTTCCCGGCTCAGGGCCCTTCACTTATGGTCCACACTCTCGAACCATCAGAAGCTGAGCGCAAAATGTCAAGTACCCAGTCTTCGGCAGCTTCATCTCCACGCAAACGGTGTTCGTCATCCTCTGTATTCCCTACAAAGTACAATGGCCGAAGCAGCTCTAACCACAAGCATAATTATTCTAAAACAACCAATGTAACGGAGGTGTAAAGTTAAATGGGGCAAATTGGATCGATATAGACTGATGATTTTTTTAAAGGTGCCAAATCACGGAAATGAGTATGGATACCAATAATTTTGGTTTTGCATTGTGTACTATAACTATTAGGAACAATAATACAGGTAGTTCAGGCTAATTTAAGTAATCTTAATGATTGTACAGGTGAAATGTTTCCTTGTATGCAGTGGACCAAAAGATTGATGCATATCTTCATAGTTCTAAAAATGACGGTAATATTCTAATGGAGGCGTTTCTTTCTTCGATTAAGAAAGAGAAAGTTGCCACACCGAGTCTTCTGCGGTTATTAACACTAACAAAGAGCCTTTCCCTTAATTTAACTTTTGATACTTTAAAAGTGCGTTTAGGTTGGGTTTATATTATAATTACCAATTACATCATTTTGGAGCATTTTTGATTTCGACCTATTTTCTATTGGTTGGTACTTATCCCTGGTTTCGTGGTTCTTTTTGTAATTATGGCAGCTAATTGATAGTTTATGAGCAGAATCGTAACGACAATGTAATACGATTATGTCCTTACGTTTATTTTTTGCTGTTGTGTATCAAAACTGGAAGAAACTGAAAACAAAGGTGCTAAAATTACTCAGTTTCAAAAGAAAATTTGCTGCTGAACTTTTGCGATGCTAAAATTCATGTTTCTTGTACAAACGACGGGAAGACTGTTTATTCTAAAAGTTATTCGTTCATAAGATTTCAATGTAAAAAAAAACAGGACTTCTCCAGGGACCCTGTACTTTATGTTTTGCAATTTTTTTTAAGTTTGTGAACTAACGACTCTCTTTTCAGTGTTTTGCTTTTTTAATTTTGTAATATGTTTTCATCGAAGTGCCTCTCTCTAAAACACTTTGGACAAAAAAACTGGATTTGTTTTGGAGCTAATTTAAGTAATCTTTTTTGTGAACTAACGACTCTCTTTTCAGTGTTTTGCTTTTTTAATTTTGTAATATGTTTTCATCGAAGTGCCTCTCTCTAAAACACTTTGGACAAAAAAACTGGATTTGTTTTGGAGAAATATAATAGGAAGCGTGATAATGACAATTTATATAATTGAAATTGGCACCTCAGACACAAATCAATGCAGACGTAAACTATTCAACAATCCGAGCTTGTACAAAGTATTTTATTAAAACCTTGCCACAAAAATACTTCCCATTTAAAGAACAATGTGTAATTAATACAGTTAATCGTTAAGTTGACCGGATCTCTTCTAGCAGCTATTATAAGGGATCAAACATAAATGGCAACTTTCTCCCGCACCTAATATATGGTAGTAATAAATTAGAAATTATATTTTCGGACTAAAACAGTGTTCATACCTAAAATACCAATTAAAAATTGTTTCTCTCTCTCACAAACATATTATCGACACCTTCTAATGTTCAGATTCTCAACCTAGTCGAGTCCTCAAAAGTGTTATTATGAATTAGTAAAGTAAGGAGTAAATGAAAATAAAGAAATACCTATTTATAACGCCGGTTTCAATATTGACTTCTTTTTTAATATTAAAGTGATTACTACAAAGTCTATTCTGCATTACCCGCAAAGAATATCGTTTTGCAAAAGACTAAGCATAAAATAAAAAATATCCAACAAAGTTTTCGCAAATGTGTTACGCATGTAATGTTCCCAGAGCAGAACTCACCGCTACGTCATCATTCATTGAGCATTTAACAAACGATTGGATTTGGTAAAATTATTTGTGATTTGTGTCCTATTTTCCCGGAAGGAAAGGGAGTCACCTGTATGCAGGATTATTACGTGAAGCAGATAAGATAGGAGCGGAACAATTAAGTGATGATTCAGATTCGCTACGACCACTTTCTATGACATTTCTTCCGTTTCAAGCCCATTATCCGCCGAAGTACAGATTAGATAAGCTCTGTATTTGATCCCAAGTTTCACTAAAATTTGGTCCAAAATTCATTTAACCCACTTTGCAGCTTTTCTAATAGACAGTTAGTATGGTTCAGTTGTTTACGCCAACTATATCTTGTTCAAGTGAAAGAAGATAATTGAATTAACTGAAGATTGTAATTTATTGAAGAATTGTAAAAACATTACAAAGACTGGTGAAAGTTCTTTCTCCAAGAAAGAAAGCATTAGGCATGGCAAAAATTTGGAATGCTGAAAAGCATGCATGTACCCTACAAGTTTTGATTTTAGCACTAACGGCCACCATAGTCGTTTGTAATGGCTACAGAGAAGAAGACGCAGAATTTATACGTAAATCAAGTTTTCCTCTTAACTTTGCAATTAAATTAGTAAATAGGCTAATACAAACACTTTCATCTAGAAGAATTCGACAGAATTCACAGAATATATCATTTTGGAAATCTTGTCTTATTATCAAATTAGCTTTATTACTTTCTTAGTTCATTTGAACAATTTATTTTGTTCCATACGCTAATACAAATATGAATTCGAAGCATTAATAACTATTCTAACCACTCAGCTCTTATCTTCATAATAAGTAATTCCTCCTTTTTCTTGTAAGTTTTCTTTCCGTATTCTGATTCTAATTGGTATTGCAGCAATTAAAGTTCTATTAAAGTTCTCCTAACCATCGGATACTTATAGACAAGTATGTTATATGAAAAAGTGCGTGAGTTCCCAGATCACCTTTAACGAACACGGTAAATTGGTGAAAACGAATGTTCTTCTAGCATGCGTACTCCAAACCAAATCGCTTCCCTATCAGTAATCATACGTTATTCTTCAGAATGCGATGATTAGTTATTCCATTGTCACTGAACAAATAAATGAATCATCAAGTATCCATCCCACTCCCACTACAAGGGGAAAGACAAAGATCGCCGGTGCGTTTCTGATAAAATTCAGAATACAATATTCTAAAGCTTGCGTTCCCACGTAAAACATAAAACCCATGACTTGAAAAATGAAAGTGATTTGACGCCTACATTTCATGCATGTACATGCTTTCGAGACTACCTTGTTTGTGTTGTTCTAGACACATAGTGCTTTCTTTTTTACAGAATTCGCTGCTGGAGATCCAATGTTTTCCAGGGTTGCTCCGCCAAATCCTAACGAACGAGAACGGCAAATGGGCGGGTTCAACTATACTATCAACGAAGGAACGCTTCGAGCCATTCGCTCAGAATTATTGTACCCCTTCTTTGACCAAGGTCAGTTGAGGCTCAATAATTTCAATTACGTTTATCTAAAAAAAAGTATTTATAATTAATCATTACGCGCCCGAGCGAAGTTGCTTATGGTTAATTTATTTACGTTACAATTTTGCAAGGTGGAGGGAAGGACAATCTCGGTGACTATCAAATCGCAATAAAAGACAACTCACCCCAGATCACAAAATCTTTGAATTTTCTGCTCCCGTTTTTTGGTTTCGGTTTTAATTACACTTGGGTAAGGCACGTTATGAGTGTCCTCTAAACCACCAAAGAAAGATTAGCTAATTACTCAAGTAAAATTCGTTATTAATGGCGCAGGTATCAATGCATGGATTTATAGCGTTCAGCGACGGTCCTGAACTTTCAAACTACCCGCTGAAATTCCCTGTTGACAACTACCCCAACCAATCAGATCCCTCATTTATCGGGCCCTTTTATTCCAAATGTAAAATCGGAGAGCTCAACGGAGATGAAGTGGACCCTAGAAGAAGCGGAGTTTATTTTCGGTAATAATTAGCGATGAATTAAAGATACGGCCACCAATCTATCACTTGTTCAATTAATTGTAATTTGTCATATTAGGCTTGAACAAAATTTGTTGGGACGCGTCGACAAGTTTGGTGTAGAATTGCGCGAAAGACTAAAATGGGACATTCGAGAAGGAATCGTTGGCGCAGAATGGTTTGAAGCTCGACACGCTGTAATTATTACGTGGAAAAACGTTACGTTTGGTGGTGGGACCATTCACGCTAGAAAAACAGTAAATGCTGCCAGTATCATGAATACCGTAAACTCATATTTTCCTTCTAACAACATCGCTTGTATTATTTAGACAAATACGTTCCAACTGGTTTTGGCCACAGATGAAACAAGAACGTACGCTATGTTTAACTACCAGCATATGGGCTGGACAACGCATACAGAGGCAGGAGGCTCCTCAGAGGATGGCACCCTTGGAACGCCTGCATTTGTATGAATTTCCAAGTTCTTCAATCACCACTTCAACTAATTATTCCTTGGAAATTGTAGATTGGCTTCAACGCCGGTAATGGAACACGCGCCTTTGAATACAAACCGTATTCACAAGGACCGAAAATACAAAACATTATGTCCAGTGGCAATGTTAATGGACACCCTAGCCGCCATATTTTTAGAATTGATGAGAAAATTATGCCGGGTCAATGTATCGCAGAGCTGTGTAAGTTACACTATTTTCCTCTACAGTTTTGGAATTCATTTAAAATCATTCTACTTTTTAGACGACGTCCGTTCTGATCTTCAACGACTTTCTTTCGCTCCAGAAAACGGAAATATGCTGGGAGGCACAATTGTCAACGTGACTGGGCCATGCTTCAACCATGACATGCGCATCAATTGCAGATTCAATACTATCCAAGTTCCCGGAGCCGTGATTGATCAAAATAGGGCAACTTGTGTAATGCCCAGAATTTACATCACTGGCTACATTGACATTTATGTCGAAGTCGAGGGATCCAATGACCTTCTTTGGAAAGGAAAATTCTTCGTCGAAACGCCAGAGCAGGCCCCCGAACTTGTTTCGTTCATTAAAGACGAAATCCTGGCCACAGAACCTTCGCAGATCACTGTTCAATGGGACTACAAAAATCTAACAATGGACAAAAATGCTCCCGTTTCAATTACACTGTGGGGTTATCGTGAAGTCACAATAAATCCGGAAATAGTCTTCATTGAAACTATTGCAGTAAGATAATTCAAGTTGATTTAGTATTAGCGGCAGGATTCAGTCCATTTCTGTAATTTCCAGCTCGGAGTTCCGAATAACGGAAGATATACTTTCAACCCCCAAGAAATTAACAACAAGAAGACTCCTTGGGCAAACAATATTCAAATTGGGCTTGTTTCCGTCAACTTTACAAACCCGAGTGAACCCTTTGGAACACCGTATCAGCCGTAAACCTTTACGAATTTTTTTAAATTGTCGGTAGCTTTAATTTGGTTGGTTTGCACAGAGTACTCTGGAGTCGACCGATTCCATTGGCCTGGTATATGTGGCCACAGTGGCAGACACGGCGAGGACGCTGGGAGGAAAAACTTTGCGAGGACTGGATAGAACAGGACCGTCTTCTTAAGAACTATGCCTCCGATGTAATGCAAAATAATCAATATTGTCGATATTTTATGGCCAATTCGTTGTTACTTAATTGCAGATTCCAATTTGTCCATGCATGTTGGACCAAGCAATCGCTGATAAAGGGCGTTTCCTTCCAGATCAGAACTGTGACAAAGATGGAAAAGTCCTCAATTGCTATCTGCATGAGGGGGCGAAGCATTGCGTCCGTTCAGCGATGCCCACGTATGCTAAATAACAAGCAATTTTTATTTAGAGCTATAATTACGTTTTCAACACACCAGACAATCCGGTGCGGGGCAACAATGCTGTTATGATGTGCATGGGTATCTTATGATGACGGCGGATCAAAAATGGGGCGGTCGACCTTCTAGAGCCCATGATTTTGGACAACTTCCCTGGAACGAAGCCAACAAGGTTCCTTCGTTGTCCCACTATCATCACGACGTAGCGTCCTTCTTTCCGTGTTGTGTATGGCAGCATGAACAAAGTTGGTGGTGCATGACGTACCGATTTGAACGGCGGCCTTCCCAAAATTGCGTTGGATATCAGCCGCCTGGAATTGGTGATTTACAAAAAAAAAATCTTAAAAAATCTGTAAAACTGTAACGCTAATTGATAATACTTAATTAGCTACCGTCTTTGGTGATCCGCATATTTACACCTTTGACGGTTCCATGTACACCTTCAACGGTAAAGGAGAATTTGTTCTTGTCAGAGCAAATACAGATCGTCATAAGCTTGACGTCCAAGCTAGATTTGAGCAGCCATCAAAGAATAGCTACGGTCAAGACGTGAAAGCTACAATTCTGACAGCCGTCGCTGCCAAAGACAACCAGTCATCAACAGTGGAAATACGCCTGCGCCCGCGCGACGCTCAGTGGCGATACAAGCTTGACGTTTTTGTTGACCAACATCGAATTTTCTTTGACAGATATCCCCAGAAAGTGCAAACGTTCCCTGGTATGCTATCAATTGAGGTCAAAATCGTTAGTGATAAACTTTTCTTTAAAATGTTAACTTTTGCAGGGCTCACTGTCTATACACCAACGGATATTCAGAATCAGTCTCATGTGATCGCCATGTTTGAGTCAGGCGCAGGCGTTGAAGTAATTGAGAATGCAGGACACCTAACAAGTCGCGTTTATTTGCCTCTTACGTTTCTCGTAAGAATATGTTTAAAGAATTGATAAATAAATGTTTAATTAATTCCAGTTAACAATATTTCGGAATATTTGTGGCAATTTAGGGTCATACGCGAGGTCTCTTTGGGAATTGGAGCGGAATTGTGGAGGATGACTTCATGTTGCCCGATGGCTCGGCAGGACCCTCGGCAAATATCAACAACTTCGATGCTATTCATAGACAGTTCGGAAGTTTATGTAATACTGCATTTTTGGAATGCCACCTTTTCTAAACAGGCTTTCTTACATTCGAATTATTTCGTCCATATTTTTGTTGATCTCCCGGCGGAAGTTCCATTCAGAAACGTTCTTAGGAATGCTAATTGCTGTTTTATTCTAGGGGCGGTTGACAATACTGAAAATAATGAGCGGGGAACATCGCTGTTTTACTACGAGAGCGGGAAGAGTAGCAGCGATTACACGAATCCATTATTTTTGCCTGAAATGAATGCGGATCCTAGAGTTATAATTCCATACAACGTGTAAGTGTTCTCTAAATTATTAATTTCATTTCAGGATTGGTGTTTAAATTCTGGTTAAATAATTCAATTATATTCAATTTTTAAAACGTTTAGGAGCCTGAAACCGCTAACAGTGGAATCATTTTGTGGGAATTCTTATCAATGCAAATACGACTACAGCGTTACGCTCAACAAAGAATTTGCAGAATGGGCCAAGTACTATCAGGCACAGTTTACAAAGTTGAAAGATGGACCACTCCAACCAAGTAAGCAGCTATTAAAAACAAATTGTATTTTTAAATTATAATAATATAAAAAAAAATTTTTCAGTAACTTCTTGTGGGGCGCTGATGACGCCAATTCATGGGCGCAAGAGCAATTTTCGTTATACTCCAGGAACCGAAGTCCAGTTCGATTGCGATCCAGAATTCATTTTGATAGGCGAGCGGAGGCGCGTCTGTCAATCCAACGGCGAATGGAACGTTCCTTCGGGAGGGGAGGATCGCCGAACAGAAACCGAGTGGTATAACTGGAATCCATCGAAAACAACGCGCTGCATTGGTAAGAACTTTAGAGCTAAAACGATTTTAGTAGCTTGCACTTCTTTCGGGACAAATAGCCTTACTGAGCTTTCCTTGCCTAGTTAACCGGTATGTAGTTAGGGCTTACAGTGGAATAATAAGGGTTAATCTAGTCGCCAATTATTGCTTCTGGCTCAAATCCGGGTTTTCAAAACGTTTTCAACAAAAAACAAAACTAAATTCCAACAGAGGAAGGGGAGCACGCCGCGGTCGCAAGTGGACTCACGGCCGCCATTATTCTTGGAATCATTGTTGTCATTCTCATTGTCATTCTCTGCCTGGCTCAATTCGTCCAGCGTATCAACCAAAATAACTCAAAGAACTTATCTGGTGACAAAGTTCACCCCAAGTTTTCGTCAAATAGAAAAGTGTCCGGCGCCACTCAAGCCAGTAAACCCCTCTTTATGAGTCTAACCAAAAAAGGATCCAATGCTATTGAAGAACTGCATGCTAAACCAATGACAAGAGCAAGAAAAGAGGATGCTTTGAACTTGACGTCGAGCCCCCCGGTGGAATCTACCGAATCCACACCACGCCCTCCAGGCTTCCCTCCGTCTCCCGTCCTCAGAGATTACGACCAAGATTCATATCCAGGAAGAAATCGAGATCCTAGCGAAAACGATACGTCTTCGGATGGATCATCCATCCTAGAAGTGCCGAAGACGCCTCCAAAAACATTCAACGTTGAGAGTACACCACCGCCACCACAACAACTGCGCTCGAGACCAGATCCTCTTGGACAATCCCGCAGTCGAAAGCCAATTCTGTTTCCGGAAGGCGTCTACTACACCGGTGAACCACTTAAGGATCGCCCAATAATAGATTTCCCTCAAGAATTCGAAGAAGAACCAAAAAGGGGAATCGAAGCCAGCAGTAGGGGCGAATTTCCGTCGCAACGTAGTCAACATTCAAGTAGCTCCGCAACTTCAGGATCACCACCGCCACCTCTTCCGTCCGTCCCACCTCCGGCAAAAGGTCAACGGCTTCTAGAGTATGACGTTGAACCATACATCTCCAACACAATGTCTGTATAAATTCACAATTAGTTATTACCCAAATTCTGTCACGATAAACACACCTCGACCTGTCACTTTTGTTCTCATTTTAATTCTCACAGTTAATAAGTTGTAGTGGAGCCATTCAAATTGTTGGACGCGTCTCATTAAGTATTTTATTTAGAATTTCAGGACAAGATTGGGTACGCTGTCAGAAAATAGGATCAAATTATGATTTGTTTTAAATAGTCGTATTGTATTCCTTTTTATACTTTACTCAAGATTACTAATAAGATAATAATTAGCAATATAATATATTCCTCCCTAACCGGGCAAGGTCACACTATGTTATTTTAAAGTATTTAAATTCAATCAACAACCTAACGTATACTTTGCTAGAGGAGGGAGAACACGAGTCGGTGAGTAGTGCAAAAAGTGCTGGAATTGTACTGGGGATAGTTATTCCAATTGCTCTCATCGTTCTCATCATTGTGTGGGCTTTTCGACGACGGAATCAAGTTCATGACATACATCCCACTGGACAAAAGTAAAATTATACTTACAAAATTCAAGACTCTCTCAGTCTGATATCTCTCGTACAACAAATGTGCCCTACAAAATAAAGGTTTTTCAACGGGTTTCAAAATTTTCAGGAACGTTCCACTAAAACCACTTATGACTAAAGATGAAAAGACTCCAGTGGCCTCTACCTCGCCGACAAATGAAACTTGAAATACAACTTAATTTATACGTACTTCTATTCTTTCTTATTAATTTTACATCAGAGCTGGAAAATAAATTCAAACTATGTTTTTTTAACTAATAATATTTCGTACAACGTTCCAACATATTTGTGGTCTCAGTAATCATTGATTACTTTTTGGTTGAGTGTCTTTTGGTTGATGAACTGTTCACTTTGATCCCTTCTACTGTTGGGGTCGCGGAGTTGCCGCTAACCTCCTTGATGGAATCCTTCTCTTCAAGTTTTCGTCGTTTCGATTCTTTTTCCTTGCCAGGACTCTTTGAATCCGTTTTCCTAATTTTTGCTACTTTTTCATTATTTCCATTCGTTTCTGACTTAATTTCACTCATCTTGATCTTGACGGTTTTTCCTTCTGCCTTTGACACTTTTATTTCTTCCACCTTGGAAGTTCTTGGTGATTTGATTTCATCTGATGGTTTTAAAGGAACGGCTTCCGAGGTTTCAGATGCAGAATTTGAGTCTGATTTCGTCTTCAGGTATTGCTTTGGAAGGTTTTACATCTCCACTTTTTGCGGCTTTGGTGTCGTTAACAGCAACTTTTGTTTTGCCTTCCAAGTCCACTTTATCCGCTTTCGCAGGGTTAGACTTCTTATGGAAAGACTCCTCTGCAACAAGCGACGGCATTTTGGCTTTTAGCTGGCCAATGTAACTGGTAGCCAAGGCAAATAAGTCTGCTCGTTTTTCTTTTTGATCAGCTCGGACCTAAATAAGTTAGAACAAAACGTATATGCACTGATAAGGTCCAAATTACATTAGTAATACAAATGACATACCCTCTCTACCCAACGTTCAATTGCATTAGCGAGATTTGTTACCCTCGGGTAGCTTGGTAGAATTCTTTTGAGAACGAGAAGGGCGTTCCGGATTTGCGTGAAATCTTTTGACTCAAGACAAACAATCATGCACTGAAAATAGGGAATACAAACTCTCAGTCAGCCCCCCATTATTGTCGTCTATTTGCTTTCGTTCGGCAAGAAGTTGCATACATTTTTATGTACTGTTTTGCGTATTTTACTCACTTTTGTGATTTTGTAGTGCCACTTGTGGCAAACATGCCTGTAATTTTCGTAGTCCACGTGATCGTTTGATTCAAGCGCGCTATTGGCTGCCCGAAATTTCGTGACAAATCCCGGATAGGTAGCGCATTCCTAATTAATAGAATAAGAAATCGTTTATACATTTAAATTTTACAAAAGATGCTCAAGCCTACCCTTTCAAAAACTGTTTTGTCACCATGCCACTTCATGACAGTGGAGAGAAGTGCGTTAAGAAATCGTCCATATCTATTGGCTTCATTCTCAGTGCACGAGGTCACTGTGTAGATAATATCGCAGAATAACTTAAAAAAAATAAAGATTTGAGTTTTGAGTTTTTAACAACTACTGGAATATTTTGGTAATTTAACTCACTCTATCGTAACAAATTAGGGTGGAAAAGTTAGGGGTACCAAGAAGGTGTATGGTGGTGACAAAATGTGCACAGTATATGGCATCCGGAGCAGTGAAGATACATCGGGGAAATATGCAAAGTTGTAAAAATGCTGTCACGGCTTCGTTCTTCGCTGATTTTTGGGTCCTTGGAGCAAACCATGTCTCCTTCTCCTATTTAGAACAAATACAAAATTCAATGGATCTGACACGCTTGTAGCAGAATAGAATTTACTTACGTTTCCAAGTTTTGTTAGAACACGTTTAACATGTTCAGCCTGACGCCGCTGTTCCTCTTGCAGTTTTTCTATGAGTTGAGCACAGCGCTCCTGCTCCTTTCGCCTTTTACTAGATGTGAATTCCTTATTTTCAAACGCGGCCTGACTAATTTGCTTGATTCGTGTGATTTCTCTGGCATAAGCTTCATTCGGCACAAAGAGATCATATAAAGTGAGCGACCAAAATGTAACAAAGAATTGCGGAGAGATATCATCCCAGGTCTTCATTGGCAAATAATTTTTCATGACATCGACAACTGGATCCAGAACGAAGGCAGAGGCCATGGTGTAAACCTGTTGGAGCTGTACTGCTGTCATCTTCCGATGAGATTTTGTTGCTCGACGAAGGTCGTCCTTCAGGTATTGCTTTGGAAGGTTTTACATCTCCACTTTTTGCGGCTTTGGTGTCGTTAACAGCAACTTTTGTTTTGCCTTCCAAGTCCACTTTATCCGCTTTCGCAGGGTTAGACTTCTTCGACAACTGGATCCAGAACGAAGGCAGAGGCCATGGTGTAAACCTGTTGGAGCTGTACTGCTGTCATCTTCCGATGAGATTTTGTTGCTCGACGAAGGTCGTCATATTTCGACTAAATATTTACAACAAACAAGTCCAGTTGATGGGTTTGCATTTGCCACCAAACAGTAATTACCGTTATGTTGCTGAAGAAAATGGGACGCCATAAGAAGAAGGCAACATCAGGATCCATGTGATAGTCTTCTACTAATGTTCGAATTGGCGGTATCTTTTTGGCGTATTCATCTAGAGTGCAGAAAGTCGCCATAAAACTCCCGAACTGTACAAGCGTATCTTGACACTAGAATACAAATTATACGATGTAGACAATATAACCAGCACCAAAATTCAAATGGTAAAATTAAAAATACTCAACGTAAACAAAAAAGTAAATAATACCTGGTCATATAATTTTCCCACTAGCTTAGTATGAAGCTCAACTTGAGATTCGTCGAATATTATACGATTTCGCTGTTGTGCCATCAGGATGCACAACGTCATGGCCAAGTCACTATGAGCAGTTGCTTCCCTTAACCTGGTAGCCGACTTTTTAGCGGTTCTCAACTGCCCAAAATAACCAGCCTAAAAAGCAAGCCATAAATGTAGATTAACTACATCTAAAATGAAATAGTATGTAAATATAAAAAATAATAATACGGATATAAACTGATCCGTATTGGTAAAGCTCTACGCAGAATAAGTAAGCAACGTACTGAAAAGAATTCAAATAATACCTCTGACTTCAGTTGTTCACCGCCACACATAGCTTCCAGTTGTTCTGAAGTAATGTCTTCTGCAGCTTCGATGCCACTCATCTTCTGAACTATCTCTTTGAGAAGGAGCAGATCAAGGCTCTCCTTCGCCTTCAGCTGATTGGCAATGTATTGTAAAAGAGGAACAAGGTCCAGGGAGTATTTTTTGCAGATAGTGCCAGTAAAAACAGCAAGACTTTGGATCCAAGGGGCAATTGTGGATCCATCATGCTTAGTTCTCGGTCGATTTGCTGTTAACATCTGTAATAGAAAATAAATTATACGGACGCAAGAATAGTACTTGTAAGCAAATGGTTGTGTGCTGTACCACTGAAAGGTCGTGAGTTTGCCTACTGGTGGGATCGACCGGAGACAGGGCTTCCAAAAGGCAATATCCAAGCATATCGTAACCAAGTGGACTTAAATATTTGAGAGCATCGATTACGGGTATAATTAAATTATCAAAAAGCTGGATTTGTGATAGGATCTGCAATTAGTATCGAAACAATTTAAGTTAATGGCATTTTTTTTTCAAATGCGGTCTGAGAACTTACGTAATCGAAAACAATAGCCGGAATAGAATGGCTCAATTTTCCCAGTTGCCGTCCCATAAACTTTACGTTTTCTTTAGAGAGCCGCCGCATCAATTGCTTTACCTGCTTAAGCAAATCGACCCGTTTCCTTATGAGGGTTGGATGACATCTAGCTCTTTCCTCTGATTTCCATGAACCATAAAGTCGAAATCTATTTTTAATATAAGGTGGATTGTGAATTAGCAAGACTCGCGGTAATTAAAAGTCAAACTAGAACTTCTGCACTATTTACCTTATATTATAAGGGTAATACTCCAGAACGGACCACATCTCTTTCGCCATGGCACAATTTCCGTCCATGTAACACATGGCTGGCAGCAAAGTCTCATCGAAGAGGTCAATGAATGTATAATAAATATCTGTTTTGGCTTTTCCCTGATATAAAAAACGAATTATTCCTTTAACCGATACAACTGAACAACCGTATAAAAATACAATACGGTTTGTACTTTGCCAGGAACATACCTCAACTCCCTCCAAATAAAATCGTATCACTCTTAGAATTTTGTAAATGAGAATTGAATCACAGTGAATATAAGGGCCAATGGTTAACAACATTCGAATTGATTCCTCCAGGTCATCATAGTCATGTATTTGCGGAGGGATTTTTGCATTTGAATTTGAATAATATGGTCTTCGAACTTTCTTCTTCCCTCCCAAATCAGAAATCCTAACAACGTAGACTTGCATTATTCATTTGTCTTTCACAAAACCAATTCAGCAAACTTACATGTTATAAATTGGATCTATCAAATAATTGTAGAGGCGGACGAGACTTCTGGCAACGGGAGCACAGCTCACCATGAAAAACTTGGGATGTCTTTCTATAAGGTTATGGGCAATATCCCATGCCCCAATGTCAAGAAGTGCTTTACATAGAAGTATCTTGTGGTTGTCTGCATACTGAATGAAATAATGTATTTTACTTTGAAACCCCTAAACATGCCCTTCTGAATCTCACTTTAAATTAAGTACAAACGTCTTCAGACTTGACATTCAGTTTCAGATTCAAAAAAATTGTAAAAAGTAATCCATTATTTATCGCTCTAATAAATATATCCGTATCACAGACTTACATTACTTCTCTCTTCGACTTGATTATCTTCTTCATCTAGCCCAGGTGTTCCGTTAGCTTCTTTTCCATCCAACCTCACTTTCATTGCACCTGAAGCATACCCAGAAGCCTCGTTCAATTGTCTTTCCCAATTTTTCTCAATTACACGATTATCTGGTTTTAGCTAAAGAAATAGAAACATAACATACAGTGAAATAAGCTACGATTAGTTGGTACTTGATTTGGAGACGAGTTTTACCCATGGGTAAATAGAGTCAAGGGTGATGACGGAGTGTTGTAGAAGCAAGGCAATCACATTGAAAAGAAACCGAGAGGATTCAACTTCACTCAATTTAAATGCCAATATCTCGCAAATTGTACTGGTTGTTGGTTTCAAATTTTTCAGTAGTGGAATAAAGAAGTCGCAGTTCGGCTCACACTCAAATGCCTCCAAAACAATATCTATCACTCGATTAGGATCCAGATAACATGTCCCTAGGAGATAATAAATATTTTAAGCATAAGTAATAATAATTCAATTCAAGTGTTACCTATCAAGCCTCGAATGGTGTTGAGCATAAAATCATGCTTAGTTTGATCTAAAGGTTTGGCTAGTTCAGCGATAAGTTTGCCATAGCCTTCGGGTTCCTCGCGGAATAAGTTGAACTTTTGCTGCTTATAACTGTAGTAAAATAGAATATCATTAAAAAAAAGTTAGAGTTGAAATATTACAAAACTATGTTCACTCACTATGTTTTCGTTTTCAATCGAATGAATTTTTGATTGAAGAGTTTGACTTCGGAAGTGGACATCATTCCAGTCTCAGCCATGGTCTCTGTTTCAAACTTTTCTTCCAGAAGGAAAAAGTAGATTGAAGAAATGTCTTTAGTGAGCTGGACAAACATATCTCGTCTTCCATCATGGCTCCTACAATACGAGATTGCATCCACAGAAGCCCAAGCATCTGTCAAAATTGATGCAAATCGTGTTGGCGCGATGGCCAAGAGACGCTTCAACTCGTTAATAACATCTTCACGACTCAAAAGTCTGTCAATTCCGGCAATCAGCAGTTGTTTTATGACCGCTGTTAGGATCTTATCATCCCGAGCTGCAAATATATGTAGAAAGCAATTTACTCCACTCGTTATGCATGCACGTATTTTAACATTGGTGTTATTTCTATTTTAACATAATCAAAATACGTGACTTGTAAGACCGTTTTTCTAAAATTCAGGAGGCTATTGATTCTTGAAACGAATGATTAGAAACTAGTTTTTAAGAAACTCGATTCAACATAGATAAAAGCAAGGGAATCCAAGTAAACTTTGACACATCCCACGCAGTGATTCTTCACAAATGGTACAAAGGTACAAGTTCTAAAAAAGGTAGCTGTCTTTAATTACCTCTTTGTGAGGTAGAAAGGTGTGGCGACATCAACAACTCCTTGCACTTGCCGCTACTAAAATAACCAACGACACAAATTAAATTATAAGATTAAAATTTTAATAATAGTGAACAATAAACGGGCACAGTTCAGTAGAACCCGTAGAACCCCCCCCCCCCCCCCCCCATCGAGAATTGACACTACAGTATGTTTAATAGACTCAATTTTTTGAGCTGATCACAAAAATCATAGTGGCTTAATGCACCAACCTCTGGTTCAAAAGTTATAAGGGGTCACTCCAATCACCGAAGCTCACAATTATAAACCCCAAGCAACATTAGAGCAGTAACAATAAATGTTCTTTCACCAAAAAGAGTTTAGGTCATTTTCATAAACTTTCACTCTTTATAACTTTTGAATCAAAGGTTCTACAATTAAACCAATATCTTCGTGATCACTGATCAGCGTAAAAAACTAAGTCGATTCAGCCTATCACAAGATGGGATTTTGAGAAAAAACAAACAATGATTTTGAACTTTGGTTAGGTTTAGGTCGGTGCATCAAGCCACTCTGCCCACTATGGTATTCGTGATCAGCGTAAAAAACTGAGTCTATTAGACATATTGAAGTGTCAATTTTTGAGGTGGGGTTATACTGAACTTCACCCCAATAATCTGCCGTTTAACTTACAATTCGGTCTGTCCGGTCTTTTCCCATTCTTTCCATAAGCGATCATTTATCCAGGGTAATACCCTTCCAGCCGCATTGTTACAGAACTGCAGCAACGGTGGACTGGTCCCCATGCTAGATGTTGTTGTTGCCACCATTATTGACATAGAATCATGCGAAGAAACAGGATGCTCTAGAACTTCTCGGGCAAGAGGTTTCGCCTCCTTCCTGAGTCCCTGATGGATGCTACTGCATGAAAACGTTCAAGATTCGTTCAAGTTCAAGGACACGAAAAGCCCATTCGTAAAGGGACTTCAGTTCAGTTCTTTAAGTCCAGTTAGTTCAACAGTTAATCGAAGTAGCGCTTCAAAGTATGTTTTAAAAACAAAATCCTGGGGTCCACCTTAATTGATACAGTTAATTGAGCCAATCCGGAAGCCAATTTAAATTAATAATTAATTGACCGATTACCTGCAACTTGATGTCTGTTTTACGGTCGACAAATGAGCTTGTTTTGAAAACTTTAATATTTTATTTAATTGTTGATTTAAAAAAAGCAAAGTTTCATGTCTTTGAATCTAGCCTCCTTTGGCGCTCTTTTCTTCCTTCGAATTTCACCTGTGTATAATTTATGAAACAAAAGATTATTTCAAAAAACAATTTTAGGATCAAACGATTAGGTACAATGTCTGCTAGTTTTTTTTTTAAACTCTAAACACAGCTACAGCTGAAGCGATTTTTAGAACAGGTAGCAGGGCACGTTGCACTTCAAAATTTTCTAAATAATTTAGAAAAAACTAACAGCACAATTAATGTTTAGTTAAGAGTTAAGAGAGAGAGATGAAATGGCTAACAGAAGTTACAGAAGTAGTTGAAAAAGAATCCTTAATGTCATACGTTTTTTGTTCATGTTTAATTATAATTCATTAATTAATTATGTCAACTAAACTTACTAATGACTTTTGTAAATAAATAACGCGTATTTTCTAACTGATTTTGGCTTTTATTCGAGTCGGTAACTTCAACAAGACTTCAAACCATAACTAATTTTAATAACTTTTTGTTTTAAACTAGCACTCTACGGCTAATTAAATTAAACGCTTGCTATTTACCTAGTTCATAAGTAAAAGTGTCCTGTAAAGTGAATACATGACCAAATATTAGTCAAATATTTTAAATTGATTGAACTCTGTAAGTGTAGCAGCATGTCTTCCAATAGGATACCTTTGTCAATTTATTACAATACAACACTCCCTTAAAGGGGCAGCATCCCTCACACCTGAATTATCTGTGATTGATATCGCTTTTCCACAAACTGTCTCTAAGTATACTAGAACCTACCATTACCTAGTTAGCTGTCACTTTAATTAAAAAATCATCATGGAATTAATAATTTCATTCAGTTCATCTTACAATGCAAATTAGAATTGTAAAGCATCATCAGAACTCCTGTAATATACATTTTGAGTTAGTAACTAATACTCGAACCGGTGGAGGCAGCACTTAGCGCGTCCTAAAGGACGTCCCTATGTTGCAGTCGGCTACTTAAAGAAACGTTGCGAGTGACCTCTAGATAATAATTATAAACTAGGATATTTGAGTATTCAGAATTTTGTTCACTCTGAAAAGGGTTTCATTTTTAACAGTGACTCGAAACTAAAGTAGTGAGGACTTGAAAATGTGAACACAAGCTTCATTTTTTTAAGCAAGAGTACTTTGGAATCATGAAGATTAGCACACCGGTGCAACTGGGCTTCGCTTTGGTAATTGCTTTGATCTATGGTGAACGCGGATGAGAGTCGTTCATTTCCTGCAAATTAGTTGACTCGTTGTACAGGCTCCCATCGACGCTGCTCGTGTCAGTACTATCCTCGTTGCTGAAATAGAAAAAAAAATAAGCAAGTCTATTTATTCGGTTAGACTTGATGACAATACTTGAGAGATAAGTCGTGGCCGGGGATGAAGTGACCAAATTCGGTCATTTCACTCGGACTTCCGGTGGGTGGGTTCATTCCACCTTCACGACACCAAATTTGTCGCATTTCTTGACGTCGCTGCCTCATTAGTGACTTGTACTCGGAAATTCGCATCTTCTTGCCATCAACGATACAAGTTCGTTTTGGTCTAGGTCTGTAGCGATAGTCAGGATGCTTTTCCATATGAAGCTTTGACAGTCGTGACTGCTCTTCGTAGTACGGTTGCTTTTCTCCATTGGTCATTGCCTTCCATCTTGCACCTGCAAAACATTTTCTTAGAGCATAGAAATTTGGTTAAATTTTATTAAACATTTGTGTCCAACTTACCAAGTATCTTCGAGATATTGGAATTGTGCATATCGGGACACGCTTTAAGGATTTTCCTCCGCTCATCCTTTGCCCAAACCATGAAAGCGTTCATGGGTCGCTTGATATGCGGTTTACTTTCAGTCTCCCGTTTCTGTTGCCTAATGATTTTTGCACCTGTATTAAAAAGTATTTTAATCAAAATTAAATTATACTATATTTTTAAACCATTTTTTAAAAATTTACTCTGATGAGAGGCTGCCACGTAGTCTCCATCTTCAGCCTTTGACCTTCCGTGACCCGTATTCCCAATGGTTTCCTCTTCCTGTCCATTCACGCCATAGATCGTATTGCCCGGAAAATAGTTTCCCTTCCCAGAGCCATGGGCATTTGGGGTTAGGGCTGGAGAAAATGGAAATGAAGCTTGATGATCCTTTCCTTCGCCACCTACTTGATCAAATAAATTGTTAATTTACAATTCCGAAAAGCTGCAAATAATTTCGAAAGTGAAACAAGCGGCGAAGTCGAACCGTTCTCATTTTGGTTCAATTTTTTTTATCTTCTTTTTCGTACCAATTGAAATTGGAAAAGCTGCAAATGGCATCATGCATTTGGGGGGTAGTACAAGTCCAGCCGGGGCCACATTTCTGCCTCCAGTGTCAGGATTGAGGTAGGTCATGGGCCCTAGGGGAGAGCCGCCACCGCTACTTCCTCTGTGATTATTAAAGCTTGAATTTTTGTGTCCTCCTTGACCTCGATGACCTTTTGGTTTTGTCAAGTTGAGGGGTGCTTCCCCGTCTGAGGGCGCAACAGGTGGAGAGGATGGATGGAGCGGATGAGTTCCAAGAGGCCTGGGCGTCGTTGTAGGTGAGAGCATTTGCAGTGGCCAGGGCTGCAAGGGCGACATCAGTTGCTGCTTAAGAAAAAAAGAAAACATGGGCTGAAGATGCTGTTGACAAATGATCTTGAGAAGTTTTGTAGCCAAGAGCAAGTCATAAATACAGATGCATGGAATAGGGCCCTTGGAAATTAAGTTTGGGTTTTGAATGAGGGTTTGTGGGGCAGCTGGAACTTACATTATTCTTATGAAGAAACGGTTGCATTGTTTGGAGTTGCGAAGGGAAGCCGCCGGCAGCCTGATGATGATGTAACTGATCCAGAAAAGGGAAGAGAACGAAGTTGGAGTGCATGGCTGCTGCTGCAGCGGCCGCTGCAGAGTTACCCATTAGTGACTGAACAGGTGACGGAATCCCGGATTTCACCCCGTTCTAACAGTGATTTACAATTAAACAAATCATTAATCATTAATCAATTATCAATTGAGTAGTGTGTTGAGTGGGGGTTTGGATTTGGAGCGGAAAACCCTAGGATAACCCACCCC
>VYYI01000171.1:0-43701 GCA_021029175.1 Bilobella aurantiaca | reverse complement strand
TCTTAAAGCTTCTTCAAGGATTGAAACGTTTTGAATAAAATTAGTATCGAGAACGTGCCGCTTTATATGGTGCACTTAATTAGTGGGAATTTGAGTGTACGTTCTAATTAGGTGTAATGGAAGGAAAAATGGATCATAATGCGGTTAGAATTCAGCGTTCAGTTGCATCAAGCGCAAATCCCAATTAGTCATTATGGAGATATTAAACGCAAGTTGTTACGCTGCGCTGCGTAATCGATATCGGGATTTCCATCAAAAATTTGCAAACGCCCATTTAAAAAAAATCTTGTAACCTCCAGGGCTATTAATTAGTTGCCGCAGGTTGAAGTACATTACAAGACCACAAAAAGTATTGCTACAGATTACCTTCTTAGATTGCGTTTTAATCACACATCGTTAGCTTCGAGTAGTTGCATCGATCAAAGTCACAGTAATTAGCCTCTCGGGGAAATGAATACACAATAAGTCAAATCCCATCAACCACATTCAAAAAAGAGCTTATTTGCTATTTTAAAAGATGCAAATCGAGTAATGAATCCAAAATTTAGATACATTTTATACATACAAAATACTTTTTTTCTTATATTTTTCTTTGATTGATCTAAAGTGGATCACTAATGTAATTGGATGTTAAATAAAAGTGGGCTTCCTTTGCATACTGAATTTAGAATGTTGTTTAGAAAAAAGTTTTATTGACACGATTTAAAGTTGAAACACATTACAGGAGGCTAACAATTATTTCAAAGCAGCTTTGTACTTGCTTTGCTTACTACTAGTTCTTATACTGTAAAATTTGGAAGACTTGGACTTGGGATATGGCAGAATCTAATGAGAATTATTTAAATTAAGTTTGTAACTAAGTATTTAAATCTCAGTTAAAACGATTAAAGTTAGTACCTAACATTTGAGTTATTCGTGTTACTTCTTTGCTATTCGGGTTGATTCTGGTTAGCTCACAACACATCTTACTCCATTGTATCATACTCGATCTTCTTGACTTTGAAGTAGCGATATCCAGCATAGCTGCCGATGGTTAGTAAGACAACGATAGCCAAAGTACTTCCAACTGCAATTGGAACTGTTTCGTTCTCGTCTTCCAGCTTCTTCTGGACAGACAAATGCTACAAAGTACAACCAAATTGTTGCAAATGTAATAAAATTGTAACATAAATTATTAAAAAAAAAATGTCATAATTTCTACTTCTAAACCAACTGGCGCAAAAACGTCTATTCGACGCGTAAATTGATTTTACGCTTGACCAAATAGAGCAATTACATTGCAAGTGTATTGCCTTGCAATAGGAATGGCATATTTTGAAATCATGGTTGACTGTTTCGCCATTTTTACCATTTGTCGGTGCAATGCGATTATTTCTTTGCACAAACACAAATTGTGTGCTTTGTGTATTGGAAAATGGCAAGATGCATCCTTCAAATTAGCTTATTCTGATTTTATATAATGTAATTAAAACTCAACAAAGGTCAAAGTCTAAATACCTCAAAGGCGCAGTAACGGCTCGTAATTAAAAAAAAAGTTAATAATTTTGTTTAATTCTCTTACAATCTCCATACTGCCTTCGGGTCATGCCAGCGAAGGGTTGAATTTTGATTTGCTTGAGCGTTATCGTCACGCGTCGATTTTTTTTCAGGTCAAGAAGCTTAATTTCCTGCGTAATGCCGCAGCTGTATGCCTGGCCAATGGGGGTCAGCCATTGGGTAAACGATTCTGGAGAACGAATCTCTTGAATTTCACCGCCACCTAATGAAATAAATTAAAAAAAAACTTAATTGAGTTAAGTTATAAATTGAAGTATATTTTAATTGGGTAAAGTAGTAAAGCCTTACCTTCGGGTTCATTGAAGATTTTCTCAGCAGTACTATAGCTGAATATGATGCGGTCGACATACCATGCGTCGCTTACGTGTGACTAAAGAATTAATATTGACTTTGCAGCACATAAAGAACAATTACGGTAAAAGCCAGACAAGCGAGTCGTAAAACTGGACGATTTTCATTTGAATCTCTGAAAATCTTCCTGTCCTAGGACAGGCTCGTTTGGCTGAAGCAAGTAATGGTGACCTACCTTTTGAAAGTGCCAATTCATTCGAAAGCTGTTGCTCCACGTAAGGAGAAGTTGGGAATCGCTCCCGCTTCCGCACTTACCTTGAACTTCAGCATATCTTGGCACGTCCACATAATATTTCTTTAATTAACCAAATTATTATAAATTTGCTTTATATTTATAGCTTTATACAAATTAGTCTAAACGTTTTATTTTACTTTGTTGGCAGTACGTTGTCGCTCAATGGCAATTGTAGCATTAATTTTCATGAGAATACATGGAAGACTGTGAAGATCATAGAGGTAGAATTCTGCCGCTGGGCCTATCAATTCAATATGGAAAGTCAATCAACGAAAATAAAAATAAAACGTCTTCCTTTTCACATACCAGACTCATCTTCATCGGCTCCCTATCAGCAACAATAGCAGGAAAATATATTTAATTAATTAAATTTTCATTTTAAAAATCTTAACATTTTCATTTAAAGAATTAAAATTTTCTCAAACTCACTTGAGCCACAACCAAGAGAAAGTTATAACTTATGAGGACCCATAAGAATGAAAATTTGTGTTTCATTGTAGTCAAAACTAGTTATGAAGCTGATCTTAGTTAGCAGCGCTCCACTGCTATAACCAATAAATATTAGATAGATATGTTGGAAAACTCCCTTCTAGACTTTTCAAAACACGCAAGACACAAAAACAGAAATCGATTTCTTTTCATAAGGGAAAGCGAACTTCCGCTTGTTCTGGACGGCTAAGCCATAAAATAGATTCCGAAAAGGTAAAATTGACAAATAAGTGAAATACATCATAGAAGTCTATTTTTAGTTTTCAAAGACATTATTGAATTACACTGAATTAGAAAATTCGAGTATATCGAAGTAGACAACCAGTAAGGTAGACAGAAAATACGCCATAAAATATTGATGGGCAAGATAACCTACCATTTAGATAACCCAACACACACAAAACGACGTAAAAATTATATTAATTATATTGGAAGCTGTTACGAGGCCTCTAAATTAGGGAAAGTTGAAGCTGTTATTCTTTTAATTGGGTCATAAGGAACGGAAATGGGAGCAAAATGCGGTCTATTACTGTCACGCTTAATTTTGTGGCGTACGTAACACAATTCTGGTTATGAAACAGTACTACATGTATAATGGTTTGATTTTGCATCAAGACCCCCTGTTGTACTCTCAATTGCATCAATCTTGCTAAAAACTAAAATATGCAACTCGCTCCTCTTGTCAATCTGAAAATATAAAACCCAAATATTTCAACCGTTGGTAAATTAAATAAATAGACTCCTACTAATCAAATGGATTGTCAGAACAAGAATTATAATCAGTCAGTATTATTTAATCTCAATATTATGTCATGACGTGACGTGAGTTTTATAATTTGTCTGGTACATCGCTGAAAACGAAAAGTACTGTCAACGGGAAAATAAATTTAAAGGCCCTTCAGCAGAAAGAGGACTAATAAAGATCACATACTGAAGGTGGGCTGCCTGCTCTGGTCATTGGGTACAATTTTTACAAGTTGAATTGAATTCATTGGGACATCACAAGGGTATTCTCATCACTCCATGAGAGGCATGCCATCAGGGACGACAGCTTGGATTCGTTTCCAAAGGCCATAATTCTTTCCGACATGAGTCTGCCATAGACGAAGTGTCCCATCCTCTGAGCCAGAGGCATAAAGCTCTCCATCCGGGGAAAATCTAACTGAATGAACAGGGCCGAAGTGACCTTTGAAGGCCTCTGAAAGTAATAAAAAAGAAAAGAAAGAAAAATTATATTTCATTCACAACGGCTTGAATTTCGAATTTATCAAGAAACTAGGTTGAAGTTACTAATAAAACAATTAGTTGATTTTAAACAAGATTAGGATAATAAATAATTTAATGCTTGCAATATATTATTGGAACACAAAAATACTTTAAGAGAAAGATTAACCAAAATTATAAAACTTATCACATTTACCTAGTTCGATACCAGTAACGAAGTCATACTTATAAATCTTGAAGTCTTCCCCACCGCAAACGAATATAGATTGGTCTGACTTCATGGAAGCAGAATGTACTTGTGTAGGTACTTCAATTTCTTTTATTTGAGTCATCCTAAAACCGTAAAAACTTATGTAATATTAATCGTTAACGCTCCACGTCATTTTCAGCATCGGCTGTTTTATTATTATTTCCTAACACGGAACACGAAGAATTACCCACATAAACTTAACATCTACCTGCGGTTCAGGAAATACATAGGACTCTGTTGATTTAAAGCTTTACAAACCAGTCTTCGGTCTTGGAATATGCATAAAAAGCTTACGTGGCCAAGTTCCAAAATGCGACAGTCGTGCCATAAGTCAAGGTGACAATATTGTTAGCAGTTGAAACTTCCACGTCACTAACTGGACTTGAAAAGTCAATTCGGCGAATTTCTCGAGCACTTTTGATGTCCCAAATTCTAAGTGTCTTGTCATCGGAAGAACTAACGATGTAATTATCTCCGTAAAATTCACAGTTACGAAGGTTTGAGTCGTGCCCGGAGAGTTTTAACGGATCTAAAATTGTAATTTCATGTCTTTCAGATACTACAACTTATTTAATTGAGGACTACTCAACTCAGCCATACATACCTGCATCTGGTCGCTGGAGATCAAATATTCTGATGATCCTTTCATTGCTGCCGGTAACGAGAGAAGTACCATTGGGATTGAATCCTACAGATTTGACGATATGATTGTGTTGGAAGGAATGCAGTTCAGTACCAGAGAGGGCATCCCATAACTACAACATGAAATGAGTAATTCACAAGTGTGATAAATATTTGCCTGTCTAATTTCCGCTGCCGCTGCCATCCACAAAACAAAAACGAATGCTTGATGGACTACGATGAGAATTGACTTTATAAAATTCAAATTGTAAAAAGTAACACTACCTTTGCACTGAAATCAGCTGCGCCGGTTGCAGCTCTAGAGCCGTCATGATTAAGTGCGACGCCCCACACGGCACCCTTGTGCCCTTCAAAGGTCCCAATCCAATCCCCAGTGTCACCATGACGAAGCATCGGCTTCCCATCTAAAGGTACAAGAAACGATGCCATCAACCACCATTATACACATATAACAGGCTAACTGGGAACAAACCCTTACCTTTGCAAGCCGATATGACATAATAGCCAGACTCTGAGATCCCGCTGAAATCGAGGTGGACTACGGGTCTAGTGTGACCGTGACAAGTTAGCGGAGTTTGTCGTACAGCCATTTAACTTACTTGGCTACGTCAGTGGCACGCAATGCTATTACGGTTGGTATACCGGTCACGGTGAACCTATCTTTACCGCTGTGGCTGTACGCTGTATTAGCGACACACAGCCTGTTTACCTGTAAAGACGATTACAACTAATTAACTTTACCTAGTTAATTAATTCATGCTTAATTGCTTACCTGTAAACGTGGAAGACGACTTGGTAGGGTAATCAATTAACAGGACGAATTAAATCAGGTGAAAAACAACACACCTGAAGACATCTGAAAGATTTGCAAAAAAAATGAGTGAAAGTTCCATCTTTTTCTCTTTACCGGTTTTTGAGAGAGAAGTGCCACGTTATGTAGTTTATTTTTTTTTATTACAATAAGTTTTTTCCTAAAAATTTATGAAATTTTGACAAAATGCCAAAATTAATAACACAGAACATATAAAAGTTTTAGTTATACTCAACGAATGTGTTTGTACTGATTAGAGGAGCAGCGGTCGTGAATGCGCTTATCCAATACAATTCGGATTGATTAAAAAACCAGGAGACATTAATGAGTCAACATTTACAAATAACTTGTTTTAAATAATGGCTTTTAGTACTTTTCCAAACTCAAATATTTAAAAATTAAAATAATATACAGCGGTTATAGTCGGACTCGAGTTCTATTGTTTCTATATGTGATTGCCCGTTGAGCTTTTAATTTGCCGAAGAGTATTGTACCATTGATGCATAAGGAACTAAATTAGCCTTAAAATTAAATGTAATTAATTAAGTGAGTTTAATTCAGGTTTTAGAAAGGTTAGTCATGTAATTTCCCTCCAAATTGAACGCGCAGCCTTTCTGCCGGAATAAGTTTGAGTAATTCCCGTTGATATTCGTTTCGATTAAATCCAAAGAGCCTCATCGTGCTCTGTGTATATTCTGACATTAGTGGACGGAGAAGCTGAATAATTAGCAGAGAGTTTAATTACTATTAAATTGACACTTGTTTTTCTACAATTCTTTACGTTTGAATTATTAGGTAAATACCTCTAGTAGGTGGGTAAATATTCTTGGCGTATTCACCAAAAAAGAAACGCTCGTCGACTGCGGGTAATAATTTTCCATGTGATAGATAAAGTCCGTGTAGAATGGAAGACCTAATATAATTCTCAATTAACAAAAATTAAACAACACTTTATTTTAAGTGTTTAAAAATAAAATTCAATTCACTAAAAGATATAAGGAAGCCATATTTACTAAATTTTGCAAATATGATTCTCACAGGCGAGGCATGCGTGCGTCCTTGCAGAGTAACCACTTAGGTCAATGATCATTATCGCTTGGGAAATATCCTTTCCAGTGACTTTTGACGCATTTAGAACGCGCTGAATCCCCTCCTCAAACACTCTGTCGATATATCGAATGACGTAGTCTCTGTGACCGCCCAACATTATTTTACGAACATCCCAAACAGGTACTGTTGCAACTGAAAAAATGTATTAGAATTTTTTTAGTTTTAGTTTTAATGAGTGGGAAGCTCATTTATTTTTAATATAATATGACGCATGAACATTTCAATTGGTCCAATTTAATTTGTTTGTATTGAAATTCTGAATAGTTTAGATAATGAGAATAATTTTTAAATTACACATAATATTGTACCGGATAAAGTAATCGAACCGCGGTAAACTTACTTGGACTTCCATCATAAGCACCGTCATCAATCCAATAGGGATACTGCTTTCGAAATTTCGAAAAATCTTCCTTGAGTATGTTGTCGATTTTATTTTCCTGTCTCCATTGAAATATCTTCGAAACAGAAAAAAATTTCGATTTAAAAAAATTATGGCTATATCTTGTAAAACTATATTGTAAATTCTTACGTCACGGATCATTTGAACCGAGTTCTGTAGATCGCCATTCCTAGCTAAAAAACCGATTCAATTAAGAGATATAATTTACTACAGTTTTTTTTATAACATTATTTTACTTAATAAGTATTTAAATACCTCTCACAACGTGTATTAGAAATGCGTTGGCATCAAAAGGCCCCTTGTAGTCTTTAAATTCATTTGCCAATACGCTTCGCATCTAGTAGTTTCATATTATCAGTGAATATCAATTGCAACATAATATGTAAAGTTTAAACCAATAATTTATACTAAATTCTTCTATTCTTAATAAATTACAGTAATTATCAAATTTACTCGTTTCAGTGTTAGCAACTCTTCCGGGCTGTAGTTGGTATATTTGTCTTCAGCAGAGTATGAAGGGAATAAATACACAAAGCCGACCAGTGCTAAGATCCAGAACGTTTCCATTTCCAGCTTATGTTAAATGTATGTCACATCAACTTTTGAGGAAGAATTAGACTTAGTAGGAACTTGTTAAATACTCTTTTGGTGTAAAAATTTCGCACGCTACTTTGCCAAATTATTCGGTTCACATAATGCAGAGTAGCGATAAATGATTTATATACATCTAAATGTATTATACTAAAATTTTGTAAACTCCGGCTTTGCGTGTTGGCATGCTTAAGTTTCCGCACAATTTAGTTTCCGAATTGTAGAAATGCCATGTTGGAAGTCCATAATTAACATACAGCGCCTGCGTCATGGAATATTCCCAATTTTATTTGTCTTATTTTGCTAGAAACGTGTAATTTTCACTAAAAAAAAGCTGCAGAATTAGGTGAGGTGAGTCAAACGTTTGAAATGTGAAACTAAAAAACAAACAAATATTTAGTCTTCGTCAATATCATTTTCGTCTTCGTCTTCTTCGTCATCGTCGCCGCTGTCATCTGCACTTGGAGCACAATGACCATTCGCTGCTCGAACGGCTTCGACAAATTGGTCTTCATAGTCAGCACAGAAGCCGCTTCCGGAAATTGCCATTTTTGCACCGCCGTTGGCATCATATTGATCCCAATATTCATCCAAATCCCCCTTGAAACCCTTCTGTGTCTCATTAACCTGACGCTGAACTTGAATAACACCTGAAGTTGTATAAGTCCCACTGTGAAAAAGAAAATCTATTATTTACACAACGTTTTTTTTGTCCTGAAAAGCGTGTATTTGATCCTGACAGCAGCGATCTCTGACTCACGGTTGTTTTTCAAATGGTCGACCAAGGCGACCCTTGTATGGACTAAATTTTCTGCCAGCTTGAATACAAGCGTCCATGTTGCGCATGGTTAGCTCAATATTATTTACGCTTAAGATGCCGCCCCAAAGTATCTCGTTTTGATCTTTGGCTGGATACATCCTGCAAAAATTTTTACTATTATAATATTTTCGTATTTCCAAGTTTTAGCAGTTTTTACCATCGTTCTTGTACTTTCTTGGAGAATAATGCGTCCAAGGCCTTTATAAGAAGATGCTGATAGGTCAAATCGCTCATATATTCTTTATAGCAGTAACCATGCGCAAATTCTGCTGCACCCCAAGCCGCCTTTAAAATTTTTATTAACCATTATTGTGTTGTTTTAGAACAATATACTATTTTTACATTTTAAAACAAAGTTTTACTGATGGGTATTTTATAATAATGTTTCGTACCTCTACCAAAAAATCAAACATTCCCCATCGAAAAGACTTAGCCTCTAACTTCGGCCTAACGTTATTGATGAGCTTGATCTAGTACAAGAAATATTTGAAAATAATATATTTTGTAAATATTTGAAATAACAATGAAATACTGATTTTGGTTATTTACCTGTGCTTCCGATGGGTCGCCGCAAGTTTCCGACTCAATGACAAATTTAGAAGGATTGTCCTTACATTTGCGTAGTCGTGCGACTATAAGAGCATGCTCCCAGACACCTAGGTCATTGAGGTCACCAGCAGAGGGATGTAGAACGAGGTAGCGGTGTGCTGCGTAAAGGGTTTTCATGAATTCCGGTTTGAGGTAAGGGGCACAGTGCTTTTCCAGGACGTTGAGCGCCTCCTGAAATACGTCGAGAATGCGCATGTCAACTGTTGAGTCAGGGAAATGGTCTGGGTCTAGTGAATCCATGACGTAGGTCAAGAGCCCCTGCGTTATGTTTTGCTGTTCTGCGACAATTTCTGGTGACGGGGAAGCAATGCCGAAATCATAGGGAGCGTCATCCTCTTGTGGAATGCTAGGATCTATCCATTCTGGAAGACATTGCGCCAAACACATTCCGAGCTGTGAAGATTTGTCAACCGCAGGTACTCCTACACATAAAATTATATAAAAGTGCTTTATATGATATTTTAATTAAAATATAATGTAAAGTAATTTTATGACTATATCTATATACTATATCATGTAAAAACGCATTTTTTTTCGGCATAGGTTAAATTTTATGTTTTTTTTTACCTGGATCTGGCTCTCCAGTTGCAGTATAATCCGATTCCGCCACTTGAAACTAGAATTTTAAGAATTTTATTGCGTTTTATAAGAAATAACAAAAGTAATTTGTTTTGTAACTGACAGCGAAATCTTGCTTCATAGTAATGTTGGAACCGTCTGCGACCAGGTCATCGGGAAGATCCTTGGATTCATCGCAAATCGAGGCGTTAAATTTAATCCTGCGTTCATTTTTATTAACGTTTTTTAATGAAGATTGGGTCTATATTAATTTAATTTTACGTTGCAGTAGTTGCATCCTCGGGTGTGATTCCAATGCATCTCGATTCAATAGGTTTCATAAGCACTATTCCGGCAGTACACTCGCCGCGCTTGACTCTCTGTGGCCCATTGTTGCAAAAATATATTTCGGCATTAATTGAAATTATACTTAAAATAAATAATGAGGGATATGTAAAATATAGAAGCATGATACTACTTTCAGACCGTTACAGAAATTGGTAAAAGAGAAAGTGATAGAATTGAAAGGTCTTTACGAATCGTTAACCATTTCTGTGAAAGTTTCATAACAATGAAGGCAATGTACAAATGTATTACAATTGATACTGAAAAAGTTTATAGCGCAATGGTTGAATATGCTTGATACCATAAGGTATTCCATACCATTTAAGTACTCTTCTCATATTTTATAGTCAATTTTGTAAACTGCAAAACCTCGCAAACAAAATATTTTTCTGTAACTATTCCTGTAGGTTATTTTCAGTTCTTCTTTACCGCCAAGGGTTAACATATATTTTTTTTATGTAATAAAACGGAATCGATGATATTATGTAATCATTTATATGGATAGCTAACTACCTTAATAATATGGAATAGCTCAACGTCTCGCGTTGAGCTCTTTAATTAGCGAACCTCATCTAAAATACGATGTATAATTTAGGCACAAGTTCATTTACACTATATTTTCTCTTCCTTCCATATTCAAATTTTCACCCTTGAGCGAAAAAATTTAACGTTCGGCTTTTAAAGTATTGACTAAACTTTTCCTTTAGTTATAAGTGAAGATGATTACTTCGCGTGGCAGCTTATGCCATAAGTAAAACACGAAAACGCTTTTGCAAAAATTTAATGTGCATAAAGCATTTGTTTGTTGTCGCATTGTAGGAATAAAACACTCAATTGTTAAGTATTGAGCTTTTCATTGTCATTTGAATACTGTTATCCATGTAACCTTTCGATAAAATTCTAGACTTTATTGTGAGTATTAATTAATGCGAATTGAAAATTCCAAATTAAGAATGGAATTTATGATCGATGGCATTAAAATAAGTGAAAATTTTCAAATATACTCTAATTTAGAACTTTGACTTATTGTTATCTCTTGATTCCCCCTAGAACTTCTAACGTGACATTTTAAATTGTTTTGTTAGAAAGCACGCACGGTTTTAAGTGGGTTGCACTTTGAGCGTCTATTCGCTTCTGAATTATTTGAATGCCAAATTAGAAGTTCCAAGTTCAAGTTTGAAAGGAGTTTCTCTTTTCACTATTAAAAATATCTTTATGCATTGCATTTGCCATTCTTTTCAATAAGAAAAAAATATCGCAATTTCTTATTTGCCCCCGCTGAAAGCCTACTTATAAAACCGTGGTGACCAATTCGGCTCGAACAGTGCCCATATCGCGATTCCATGTATTCTTCTATATTAATATTTTCAATTTCAATATTGATTGTTCCATCAGTGCTTTCAAATAATCTAAACGTATTCAGATTGGAAAATACGATTCAGTGCACAATTAATCTATTTGGCACGACTTCGAGCCAAAAAATTCATCCCGTTTTGGAGACTACACTTTTTAGCAATTTGAAAACAAGTTACCAATTTCGAATTTATACATTCTTGCCAAAAATTAAGGAATTGAATAAGATATTATTTGATTCCAGAGAATACTGTTCAAGAAACTTTTACTATGTACCAACGTATACAACGAAAATTGCTCGCTTTAATAGTACTCTCTCGACGACAAATTACCGGCCGTTTAGTATAACTTACCTGTTCATGCTCTGTGATCAGCCATTTTCTTCAAACCGTGCTGCAAACATTCCGACGCTACCCTCTGCGATGTACTACCTTATTTGTTTAGATTCAGAAAACTTTCCTATTTTACCAGTATACAAAGTATTGGATAGCGTTATTCTGCCATTGGTTAATGCCCCTTTTTCTTCACTGGCGGAGTACAATATTGTACCACTAACTAACAATTTTATGCAAGTAAATATAAATGTTCATGTTTTTCGCGAAAGCTATAAACCATCTGCGCTAAATCGTAGTGCCCAAGGACATTGTGCAACTGAACGCCGGCTTCATGTCGGACTCTGTAATTCTGAACATCTTTTCGTGGAAGCACTTGCTTCATCTTTAAATTTTAGTGCATATACTATTAAGAGAAAAGGAGCAAATTTCGGAAGAATTTATGTAGATGTCTATGGCTATTATCCAATTCTGATGGATTCCACGACTCCGTTGTTCCGTCGTGATGATGTCTTTCTCCATTACAAGTACTGTACGAATTACTACGAAACGTTTGACTTTTTCTTTTGGATGAAGGCCATCGACACGCCCACGCTTCTATTAACGATACTGTGTCGAATCCTAATTTCAGCGTACAATGCACTGTACCACAGTTATAGGAAAACTAGTAAAATTGGTCGCAGACGGGGCTCTTCAAAATCAAGAATTCTGATAGTCCGCACCATGCTCATGTTTGTAATCTGTTCGCAATATCGCTCTGCCCTTAAGACTCACATAACTACCCCAGCGCCACCAGCATCGATCAAAAGTCTAAAAGAACTTATCATTGACAAAGGCTTCAAAGTCGTTCCGCCCAGAATTCAGTCAATTTTACAGGTTTTCTATGAACTATTCGCTTTGGAAGGCATTTCGAACAAGACCCTGAGTGCAGCAAGCCATTCTCCAAAAACCAAATTACATATTCAAATTAAAGAGTTAGCAATGGGGAGATTGGCGTACCTGACAGGGGAGGACACCGTTCGACAGTTCTACGCCCTTCCCGGTCATCCAGGCACGGTTTGCAGTATGGTGAAAAACGATAAAATATCAATTCACTCTACGTTTGTATTTAGAGGACTTGGGGGGTACTTGATGTACTCGGTAGCGAAAAGGCTGGTTGAGTCGGGTATAGTGAACGAATGGTACGACCATGACTTTCGGATGCGGGTCAAAGGGGACGGGGAAACGGACGCCGTAAAACCGTTCAAGCCTTTTCAAATGTCCGACTGGAGGATATCTCCAATTTTTGCAATTTGGGCAATACTGTGCATTTTAGGCGTGATCCTCTACTTTGGGGAGCTCGCAAAGATGGGAGTGATGAACACAGAAGTGAAATAAGCCGTCGAAAAACGCGCTTAACCAAGCTGAGCATACTATATCAAAGCTTTTGTTTTTTGTGTTAGACGTCATCGATGACATTGGGACTACCATAAATTTTTGTACCATGCAAAACTAATGTGACTTTGAGAGGTTATTTGCAAGGTCAAGGGACCCGAGGCCATTGGGTGATATATGGGCCCTTAAAAAATTGTCCCGAAAAAGAGTTTTAAAATGTTAGCTCGTTCGAAAGTTATTGCCAGAAATAGGATAAGAAAGATCTTACGGTTTTAGAACTTATTCGTTTAAGTTTTTAAGTCTTAAAACTTTTTTCGGGAATTTTTAGAACTTTTAAAAGCTTTTACGAGAATTTTCTATTATTTTACTAATTTTTCAATTTCAAATGCAAAATCAGCAATATTTGCGCAACTGTGATCAGAAACAAAGTAAAGATAAAAAATCGGACCTTGTTTGCAGTAAATAATGTAAAACTAAAATAAATCCAAGTATTTCGGTGATTACTAGCAATAATGGTCGAAATTTGAATCAACAATCATCAGCGATTAGAATTTTTTTTTGCTTTTCATTCCGTGGCCTTTACTCGCATGATGTAAACTTGTATAAATTAAAAAAAAATTACTTAGGAAATGACAAATTATTTGTAGTTCGATCAAATTGATTTGGTCGGCCCTTAAAGTGCATCTTCGAACTTGGTCTCAACCTTGACCCTTATAAAATTGTCCCGCAAACAGAATTTGAAAAAGATAACGCGTTCAAGAGTTTGAGCGCAACCAGTTGGACGGTCCACCCCTATAAAAGCTATCTCTGTGCTCTAGTTAATGTGCATTTAGTTAAACTAAATGCCGCCGGTCAAACAAGAATCGGCAAGGTTTCAAGAGCTGTTGAACATTTTTTTTGTGCAGGGCTGATGACGATTTACGCTAATTACTGTTTATAATTAAGCCTATCCAATTAAGAAAAAATATTGAAATATTTGATTTTGTTTGTACATATTGAAATACGATGCGGATTTTAAACGCCAAGAAGGAGCGTGATCGTTTTGTCGATGCATTCGTCCTGCACTTGTGGCATAGTCGAAACTTTATACGTAAAAAATGGTCCGACATGAATAACCAAATCAGGACATGACCGTGCGTATTTCTCAATCCTTCTATCGAGGCCCATTGACACGGCCTCCAAGCCTAGCTGACGGTTCCATTTGACCTTGAACGCTGCACAAGCCATTCGAATTTCAGCCGCCTGCGGTTGAATCATCAAAATCCAAACGAAGAAAATCATTATGCCCCCTGGATATATGGCATACGAAATAAAGGCCGGAATCGACTCAAAGTTGTGCATTCCCCAGAATTGAATTGTGCAGAAATTGCACAAAATTAGGAGTATGGCAACTACGAAATGCTGTCCGCAAAGTGCAATGTCAGGCACTTCATTAAGACGCTTAAATATTATTTGCCAGCATCGATACGTCTTTTCGATAGTATAGCGATATCTCAACTGTTCATGGGTTCGTCTTTTTCCTTTGAGAGTTTCTTCAGGACTAAAAAAGAAATAAAAATGAAACAAATAGAACTAAAAATTTGACTGATGTGAAATAAAATAATTAAAGATAATTTTTTTTTCAAATGCTAAAAAATATTGTTTCTTGAGCTACAATTTTTGTTGTACTGATTGAAAACCCACTTACACGAGTTCTTGCACCCAAAACCGTCCGCATTGCAAAATAGTAATAAAAACAATGGCGTATAAGAGAACATTAAATACAACAGATACCACTTCTAATGTTTCTACAATTAAAAAGAAGATGAAGGCAAAGAAACGAGTGATCTTGTATTCTCGTGGAATATGTTTTCGAAGTGAGCCCAAGTACACAGGCTTATTATAATTTGCTAAATACAGAATCATAACTGCTGGCAATTCGCATACACCAAGCGTAATAAAGAATAGGATGAGCGGGAGGGCTTTGTCCTTAACTGCTTTGATTTGATGTTTTTCTGTGAATTAATTCGAAATAACGAATAAGTATACTAAACTGTCTAAATTTTAAACCTATACTAACATCATAAACTCAATATATTCGCCGTATTGTATTTAATTGCTGTTCTTTTCTAGTCGCTTTTTAATTAGTCAATGAGAGGCACGACAGCTCTCGCAATTACTTAAGACAATCTAAAAAGAAGTCCGTAAATGAAAACTAGAATCTTCCTGCCCTAAAACTGGCTTGTTTAGCTAGTCAAAAAATAACAAACATCATTTATTATAGACTAACCTGTTAGAGACTTCTCAAAACGAATGAAGAGCGAATAAAGGCGACTGATTTCGTCCATCCGCAAGATATTACAAAATGAAACAAGGCATCCCAGACCATATACACTTACTATGAATACTTGAAACATAATATCTTGAAACGACATTTGGTAGATATAATATGCATTAAATAGTCCAACGCTTCCATGGACAAGCGTTACTACAGTTAATAAGTTCATAATTTTAAAACCAAGTCGTGAAAATGTTACAATTCCGAAAAATGAAGTAACTGGTTTTTCTGCAATTAGAATGAACTCATCCTGACACCATTTGAAAGTGGTAAGTCGAAGGATTTTGCTGTTCAAAAGCATTGCGTTGATAATTTTAAAAGATGTTTTACCCAACATAGTCTTCAACAATTTTTAACGTTGTTTGTGCTTTATTCTTTCGTCTTGGAATAAAACCTCGAGCATAAGATCAGCATGAAAATATACTCCGAAATCGACGTGAATTAAAAATTTAGTCAATTAAGCTTGAAGCTAGCTCGGCTCGAGATCATTATTAAGTTCAGTTATAAAAAAGCTTTTTTTTTTGTAATTAAAGATTTCAGTTGAAAAGAAAATTAAACTTTTTGCGTAACACCAACCCAACTATGCGAGGGAACTAAGTTCGTTTTGGCGTTGTGTAAACTATAACTTAAAATGAAAGATTAAAAAAATGTATTCATTAATTTATCATCACATTTGAAATAATATGTGGTCTGAATAAGGTTCAATATGTCTGACATTTTAACGTTTCGAACGATGAATCATTACCCCATTGAAATGCTGCAAAACCAAAAGGTTAAGAAACCTAAAAAATCATCCCAAGCCTAATTTTAGCTTGTCGAATTTCCAATTTACAAAAAGCATTTGTTCTTATGTCTTATCGTAGCTTACTTCTTAATATTTTTTGAAAAAAAAAATACTGTGAAGATGTGGATTTAATTTAAATAAACTGATTTCTATTTTTAACCATCAATTCCATAGCAGGAAAAAATGTAATGAGCGTCCCTATTTTCAAAAAGTCTTTCTGATAAGCTAAGAAAAACTACTTCAACGCAAAATTACTAAAAAAATGAATGGTGAGTAAATTGAGGGTAAAATAACATTTAAACAACCGCAAAGAGTATATCGAACACTTCCTAAATTCTCTTCCGATTGCTTTTTTTTTTCAAATTTTCACAGGTGCAGCGTTGTTGTGTGCTTACGATTTCGTCGCAAGAATTTGTTAGTATGGCTGAACTAGCACAGTCTACTTCCGTGTTGCAATGTATTAATATCTAAAAATGAAATTAATAGCGCTAGTTTTTGCTCTAACTACATTGTTGCCAGGAATGACCTACTCGAAACTCAACATCGTAATATTCAGCTTGCAATTTGACAATTTAAAAAAAAAATCCTTTTTTTTTTTGGCACAATTCTGCAGATTTGCTCAAAAACATCTTGCAAAAATTTCAGGATGATGACGATTTCAACTTGGCATTGTTCAGAGGCGCTGATGACACTTTTGTGGCAACCGAAACTTTATCTCGGGAACCACGTAAGTCTGTAATTCTATTATTTAAATTTAAATTGGAGTTGAATGATTTGCTCAATTTTAGGAAGGTTCTTTGGCAAATATTTTAGGCTGGACAATAAGTACAGGTTACCATTGTGCTATATGTCTGAGTTCACCTGTTGCCTAATAAAGTGCGTTAACCCGCCAAACATTTACTGCGCAAATCCGCCAGGAGCAAACGCCAATTACTGTGCGTCTACTTATGGTGGTCAAGGAATTGCCACTGGAACACTTTGCAGAAATACAAAATGCGAGGCGTGCAAGACGCCTACGAACACCACGTGCGTCAGTTCGCCTGAATGCAATTCGCTGTCACCTCCAGCGAACACGCCTGTAGTCCCTGGAGCTCAACAGCCATATAGCTGTCCGCAGTTTCTACTTCAACCAATACAGGATGCTGGAAAATGACATCGCTTAATGCTAAAATCTGGATCTAGAAGGATAGCCCAACCATTTCTTATTTCTTTTTGCCAATTAGTGGGAAACGGTTAATTTTAAATGATAATGGTGTGTATTGATGATTTATACTAAACAAAAACAAAAGCCAATGAGACAGTTTTTTCATAATAATTTATTACCTTAGGTATCATTGTAAGCTAGATATAGGTCAATATATGGTAGCATCTTTCTTACACAACCAAATCTATTTAATTAAACATTTCCTTTTGACTATAACCGATATCTCTTATGCAAGAATAAAACATTTGACATAGAATTGTCTTAAAAGGGTTTGGTTTTTATTTTAGATATTAGATTCTGATCAAACATTATTATAAACCAAATATTACAGAAGGGTGACATACATAACATTAAATACAAATTATCTCAACATTATTTCGAAAATGTTCACGTGAATTGAAACAGTTTTTTAGTGTTAATGAATGCAGAACAATAATCAATGTTTTTTTTTATTTAGGGCCAAAGGTAACGAATTGACAAGATAGTTTCATTAGAATAGTCGTTATTAAGTGGAGGTAAGTACTTTGCCGTTTCAGATAGTGATTCGTTCAAGGAATTAATTTTTGAGAGTGGTTCTGATGCTTCGGTAAATTCATCATCACTTGAAAAAATATTGGAGTCCTTAATTTCAATCAAGGAATCAATGGAGTTAGCATCGCTTTCTGCTAAATATTCAGAGCTCGATTTGATTTTGAGTGCATTTTCTATACCATTCAATAGTACTTGCTCGTCCTCATCAGTACTAGGTGGTTCTGAAACTTCGAGAATGGTTTCCTTCCAAGATGGAACCTTTTTGGTTTGAATTTCAAACCAAATATCACCAACTTCTGATTGGTTCTCACTGGCTTCATCACTAGTGGAAGCATCATCGTTTTCCAGGAGAATAGCTTCTGGTTCCTCAGTATGTTGCCTTCCAGGTTCTTGAACTTTGTCAATTGTTGAAAAATTGTTTTTTGAACACGAATCGCTTGATTCTTCCGAGCAAGATTCATATGATTCTTCTTGACATGAGCAGTCTTCTTCGCCGGGAGCCTCGTCGGATGGTGGACTCGCTTCTTCTAAAACCTCTGAAAAGTCGGAAATATCTTCATCAAAAATTTCTGATGAAACTGAAGTTGCTTCGTCTAAAGTCTCAGTTGAAATCAAACTTTCCCCGTTCAAATTATCAGATGCGTTTGAAGTTACTTCGTCCAGAATTTCCGATACAACTGGAATCGAGTCATCCAAAATGTCCCATACATTTGACTCCGTGTGTTCCAATATGCCTGAAGACCCTAAATTCGTTTCGCCTAAACACTTTGCTTCAATAGGGAATTCATCATTGGACGTTTTGGAAGAAAGCAAACTTGCCTCGTCTAGCAATACTGTTTCAGTATGATTGGCATCATCGGAAGGTTTGAATGAAAGTAAATTTATTTCATCTAATAGTGCCGATTCAACTTCATTTGCTTGATCTGGTGTTCCTGATGCAATTGAATTTGTTTTGTCTAAAAATTCAGATTCAACTGAATTTGGTTTCTCCGAAGTTTCGGAAGAAAGTACATTTGCTTCGTCTAAACATTCAGATTGAACTGAATTTGCATTTTCAGAACTTTCGGAAGAAAGCGAATTTGCTTCTTCTGTACAATCTAATTTTATTGAAATTGCTTCCTCTTTAGTTCTAGGAGAAAGTGGATTTTCGTCTGAGCCATCTGATTCAACGGAATTTGCTTTCTCCGAAGTTTTAGAAGGAAGAGAATTTGCATTGTCTGAAAGTTCTGATTCAATTGGATTTGCTTCTAAAATTTCAGAAGAAAGTGAACTTGTTTCTTCGGCATCTGAAGCACCATCTGAAAACAATTCAGATGAAATGTCTTCTGAGGCTGTATCATCTTCGATCTCTGATGAGGATCCTTGTTTAGAAAAAATTCCCTCAAAAGTTGGACAATTTTGTTTACAAATTTCTTGCAAAATTGAATCCGCTTGATCTAATTTTTTTGAAGAAATTGAGCTAAAAATGTCTTCATTCAAATCATCCACACATGAATATACTTCGCCGCTGAAATTTATGTCAGTGTTTGAACACATTTCAAACAAGTTGGAGGTGTCTTCAATTGGCTTTGACTGAGGCTCAATAGGGTTACCTTCATTTGAAGCGTCATCTGTAAATAGTAATTTTAGTATCAAATATTAATTTCTTGTGTAATGTTTGGAAGCTCTGTTGAAATTACAGCTGGCTCGCACCAATATTTATATTTATTTATTTCTTTGAAAAATCATAATTAAAATTTTGTTTTTTATTATAAAAAAAACCTTTTACTTACCAGTTTCTGGACTATCATCATCAGTGAATACATTAACCTCTACTGACATTTTTGCCCCATCATCGACATATTTTGCGTATTCGCGACTCAAATAAACAGTAACACTGGAGCTCACTTCGTACATAATTTCCGAGTCTTCGTCGATTTTACATTCTTCTTTTGCCGTCAATAGTTCTTGTACTGTGATAAATTTGCTTGATTTTGACGGTGAAACTGGGCCATACATTAATTTTGGTTCTACGTAAATGTCTGTTGAAGCGTCAATTACATTAGTATGAGAGTGACACTTTGGCGAAGGAATAAATTTACATTCTTCTATTAATCCACTTTGAAGATCTTCCGATTCATCTTCCAAGGGCAAACCCAGCGAATAAATGGCACTTTTAACCAGGGAAGAATAGCCGTTTGATTTCAAAATTTCCTGAAATTTTGAGCAAATTAAGGAAATTTTCCCGAGTTCTCTGATTCTTTGAAACTCTGGGAAGTATTTTCCAAGTTCATCACAATTTCTATTGAAATCTTGCACAAAAGATTCAGTAGGAGATAATTCTTCGTTATGATTTGAATCCAAAGAAACTAGAGCTTCTGACTCTTCTAAACACGTCAACTCCAATTCTAAATCACCAATTGTAAAAATTAAGTCTTCACTTTCTTGATTTTCTTCAAAATATGCATGATTTAGGCTTAATGAAAATGAGTGTCTTTCAGATGTCGTTTTTTTGTTAGACAAAGTTCCAGTTCTTTCACGAAGTGGCCTCAGAAAATACTGAAGATGGTTTGGCAATTTTTCCAGCAGCCGAATTTCAACTTCCTGAGCCAAAAATGGAGGATTCGAATTTACTTCCATGCCTGTAGTGAACGTAGTTACTAGGCGCGAAATTCGAAGAATCGTTTTTAAATAGTCAGTTCCAGCCAATGAGCACGGCTCAAAATGAACGGACTGGAAAGGATTGGGCTCAATATTATAATTGCCATCACAGATTTGGAATTTTGTTTTCACCAAACTATTTTGAAAAATTTCAAACATATCTTGCGTTGTAAAAATTTCTTGTCCAGCATGTTTGAGTAAAAATGAAATTTCTCCAGTGGCTAAATTAATTTTGAATCCTTCGATGGACTCAAAAGTTCTTAATTCTTGGCGAAAATGAAGCAAATTTGAACTTGGATCTGCCCAGCCATCGTCACTCGAATTTGAGTAATGCGCAAATGGCCAGTCAATAAATCGCAGTAAATTGCCAACGGTAATTTTGTTTTCGTAAAGAATTGATTCAATGAGAGCTTGCTTAGCGATCTCAAAGGAAATTGTTTGTGTTCTGCCATGAAGCACTTCGAGAAATAACGTAAGTGCTTGGTCAGTGGCGGAACAGTGAACTGAATCTTCTTTTCGTGAAATTGCGTCAAAACAAAATTGCTGAAGGAATTGCGTTTTAACCTTTTCAACGTAGCCGAGATCCGAAGACGCCAAGCAAGGAATATTTAAAAGTGGTTCAACCTTTGAAAAATCTACGACGCTTTTCAGTAATTTGGAAATCACAAATTTTTCATTGTCCGAGATTAACTTAGCTTCTTCATCCGCTTCGCCAATGATTTTTTTGTTTTCTTCCTCATCAAATTTTGTTCCGAAATTTTGCGTTTCCGAATAAATGTCATCTCTAATTTGCTGAAATTCGTGCTGACTCTTACCATTGGCGGAAGGTTCATCACCATTTAGACTTGATTCAAATTCAGAACTTTCACTTTCATCCAAATTTGGAATTGAAATTGTTGCCGTTGTATCCTTTTGTTGACACCATTTAGACAAGCATTGGTCCGCCGAAAGTAGAATTGAGAACATGTGCTTATGTGTCAAGCAACTTTGGACTCGCGCCTGATTGGTTGAATCTAGTCCAATCAGACGATGAGCCAAGGCCGTAATTGCCTTTTTGTAAGAAAAGGCACAATTTAAGTCTTCCGCAGTTTCAATTGCCCTGAGAAAATGGGAAGCGGCCATTATTATAGAGCCGTGATGCATTTTCGGCGGCAGCGATTCCAAGAGATCCAAGTAAGCGAAAGCTGCATCTAATGGTCCCAGCGGTTTTCCTTCATCGCCAGTTTCAATGGCTCTTTCACAAGTTTCCAGCGTTACGTTCGGGGTATTGGCTGGTTCTGAGACTTGCGTCAAATCCTCAGTAACGTTTGGTTCTGATTGGGCTTTTGGCGGCTCACATTGGATTTTTGACGCATACTCGCAGTATTTGAATTCATGTTTCGGCTTCGGATGTGACACAACTAAAGAATTGGATGATGAGACCCCTTCCTCTTCAAAAGTAATATATTTCCCGACTCTAAAGCAATTTTTCAATTCGTCTAACTTTTGTCGCACTTCGTCCAATATTCCATCGTGAAGCTCGAAATCTTGCGATAGTTTAGAAATGCAAGGAGTGAGCCTATAATTAATTTCAGGTGCGTTTAGTAAAGCTTCCAAGTAGTCCGAAATCGCCACCAACCAATTTTTGTTTAACTTGTGAACGCTGCCTGAAATCATGTTTTTGATTGCTTTCAAATGGCTGGATATCTCTGTTCCATCACCAAATTCTTCTAGGAAATCTTGAGCTGCTGGAACGTTTCGAAGGCTCATATCCATTAAAACTTTTGTCAGCATCTCAAAATCACAAGCGTCTAAACTTTGCCTTAATTTGGCGCTGAAAAATTGTCTGGAATGATCCATTAAAAAGTCTTCATCTACTTCGTTTTCTGGTACCAGGAAGTGCCAACCGGCCAAAATCAGATTAAATGTTTCTTCATTAATTTCAAATTTACCGCTTGCAAAGTGGTCAATAACCCAGTAATGAATAGGGTAAAATTCGGGGTCACTTAGCCTCTCTGGAAAGGACTTCAAAATTGTTTGATACGCTTCAAAAGGATTTTCAAAAAGCAATTGCAAAATTTCGACGACTTCTTCTAAAAGTTCTTCCACGCGGTCTTCCGTTCCTGTGTCAATATTTTGCAGAAGAGATTTTAGCTTCCTGGAGTAATATGCAGTTTTATAGATTTTTGCATCTTCTGGATTCGTGTCACTGAGGTCAAGAAACTTGGTCATTAGCATAGAGAGCTCACAAAATTGAAGAATATAGTAAATCGCACTTTGGCTTTCACCGTGTTCAAAAATTTTGTCGCAAATCACTTTACGACTTACGTTATAGTGGACATTTGCAATCCGGAAGAAAATATTGCAGTAGTCAAATTTTCCACTTTGGTAGATTCCAGAACTAAATACGAAATCTATCAATTCTTCTGGAGGTTTCATTTCCACTTGAACCATTACCAGCGTACAGAGCAGGGCCATTTCAAATAGCTTCATTTCCAGTGCAGTTTGACGAATTTTGGACAAATCGTAAGCGTCAAATCCTAAAAATTCGATGAGTACGGCAAGGTAGATGCAAAGTTCTTCTAAATCCTTGTCATCATTGGCTACTCTAAACATGTTTAGAGCGTGGTTAGTAAGTTCATCAATATCACTGTGTTCCAGGGTCCAAGCTACGTAGTAAACGATTGAGGCATCAGCCCAAGTACACTTTTGTACATATGTAGTATGCTCCTCGACACTTGGAAAATGTTCTGGATCTGGCAATTCCAGAACAAATTTATTCACTTCGGCACAAATTATAGCAATATTGAGTGACTCGACGGTTTCCCAAATCGAATGTGGCTCATTGATTGGTGGCTCATACTCAAACCAAAGACCAATCGTATCTTCAAAAAATTTAAAAAGTTCAGAAATTTCAGGACGTTTTGAGCAGTTGCTCATGCCAAGGTACGTGAGGTATGGACTCAACACAGCTTCTGTATGACGCTGATATGACGCAAAGTTCTTTTGACAAAGGTGACAGAAATATGGTTCATATTTACTGGATTTTCCTGGGAGCTCAATTTGGTCCATAACGCTTTGATAGGAGTCGAAGAAATTGTCTTGGAAAGAAGTATCGCTGAACTCTTGCTGCCATCTGAGAATGTCACCTTTAAATTGTGTGCTTAGTAAATTGTCCAAATCGTAAGAAATTGCCTTGAGGGGTACAAATGGTTCCATATTTGCAAATCTTTGAGCACTGTGTTCTTGCCTCAACTGCAGTAGCAGTTGAGGCGTAATTTCAATCAGCTTTTGATCATCATTACTTAATTGACTCTTGTACTTCTCTATTAGTTCAGCGTCACTTAACGGTCGATTACTCTTGTCACGTTCAATGTCATATTTTTTGCGGGAATTTCGATTCGACAAAACTCGATAGGCTTCGATAATGTCGTAGCAAATGTCACTTGGGTCACCCGGTGTTTTGTCGTGATGAAATCGCATGATTTGTGAACGGTAGGCAGTTCGAATCTCATCTTCGGTGGCTGAAGATGGGACTCCCAGGAGTTTGTAATAATTTAAAGATTTTCCCATTTTCGAAATTTTGATTTTAGTAATTAATGGCTAGAAATTGCCGGATGCCGAATCAAAAGAGAGGTCAAGCAACCGGAATGTGACACAGACTGTAACAAGCGTGTGCGTTGTTTTTCGAACACAAAATCCCTAAAACCCTGTTCAAACAAGACGTGCCGAAAGAAAATTCTTTCTGAAAATAGCCATGCTAAAGGATTTGCAAAAATCTAAATTTAGCAGTAGAATAAGCGCGGAAGCAAAAAAGCGCATTACTCCCTATTCACACACACGACAGAGCTTATGTACACCTTTAAGTCATCCATATTACGATTTAAGTATCACCACTTTGCTTTCCTTGAAACATGTTTATTTGCAGCAAGCCAAACATAAGCATTTACAAACAAAGTATAAATATTTCCAGAACATAACTTACAAAAATAATAATACCATAATATCTAAATATTATTATGAAAATATTGCTAATTTCTATCTGAAAAGAAAACTAATAACAATATAAAATGGGAGATAAATATTAACTTATGACAAGAGGGAGAAATGCTGTCAGTATACGAGATCAATTCCGTCAATCCCTGCAAGCGTACTGAAGACGCTTAATTTGTGTGTATTTGGATTGACCTTGGGGTCATAGACCTTTATCCAATCGACCTCTAATGTAGGTTTTTCCCACGCCCCAGCCTCTTCTCGCGTCAGTGTCCCATACTTGGCTTCTGGAAATTGGTACCCTCCGACAGAGAGGCTTAGCACTAGCATCGACCTGTCCTGGAAAATTCCATTTTCACGGTTTCCGCACTTTGGAGCAGTGTTGCTTCGTATCCAGTCCGTTGAAAAGTGGGTCGAAACTTCATAGATTTTTTTCCCGTCCACATACCTAAATAAACCAAAATTGGATTGAGTGGAGTGAAAGGTAAATTAGATTTAGCAATGTTTTTACTAATTACCATTCAAGTCTTGTGGGCGTCCACTTAAGTGCAAATTCATGGAATTCACGACTAAAATCTACTCCTCTGAAAACTTTCTCCAGCGTTTTGGAAACAACGGAAACGTATGAGGATCCATAGTGGGCTCCCACGGTGAGGGTAGATGGCCTTTGACCTCTTGCCTGCAAAATATCGATTTCTTGGTAGATACACTTATTGTCCCGTTGTCCCATCGGCAGGAGGTAAATCGCTGGAAGCAAGTGTTTTCCCCGGGGTAATCGAGCCCGGACAACGTAAGTTCCATGCCCGAAACCAAATCCGGACTGAATAATTTTACCGGAAGTGTACTTCATTTTTTCCTGTTTGTACTCCCCCATCATATATTCTTTATTGTCTTCCGGTCGCGCAGTTATGATCAAAGTTCCATTTACAACTTGCACGTTACTAGTTCCCTTCCTGAAGCACTCCAAATTATTGTCTTTATAACCTTTTCCTAGAATTAAAAAAAAACGATTTTCGCAAGAGTTAAGTGTCTGTTTCATGAAAAATAGAAGTAGAAAAAATCAGCGATTAATCTTTGCTAAAGCGAAAATTCCAAAAGCATTCAACATTGCAATCTAGAGTCAATATTTACTCTACCTATTCTAAAATTAGTATGATTGAATTCCAATTTTGTTTTGAATTTTAGAACAAAAAACGCTCTATACCTTCGCATCCTTCTTCGGAATCCCAATAGTGCTTACGGAGAAAGTCGCCCTGGAACTCTTCACTGAAGACAAGGCGCCCTTCCCACTGCGTCTGCCTCTGACTCCGGCACAAAATGAACAGCGTAATGAAAATGAACAACTTCATATTCTGACCTTGACCTCGACTCTTCTGAACAGGTCACATCTCACTTTCTACTCGTATTTATAAGCAGAGAAATTAGATACAACCCACGCCAGTGTAAACCACCTACAGTCAAAATCCTCCTGTGAAAACGACTTTTATTCCAAATTTGGAAAAAGAAAAAGTGGATTCATTTCATTGTCAATGTCGTTTTTTTATCATTTAAATTGAAGTTAAGGATCTAAAGGAAGTGTTCCTTAATTGGGATTTCATTTTGAATTTATTTTATTCAGAATAAATGGATAATTGTAATTTTCTCAGCAAGCCAAGTCGTTGGTATTTTAATGTTTGTGCTATATTTCTTTAAAGTAGATTTTTATGGACACGAATTGGTGATTCCAACAGTGCACAAACTAAATAATTTATTAATCGCTACTGCTAAATTCATTGCTAACACTTCGGGTTGTTACAACTTTTGGAAATGAAGGCGATATGTCGAAACGAGATGTGTTATAAAGCGCTGCGAAACTGTTGAAGCCAAACCGTGTAAAGGCCGTTCTATTGACTTGATACGTTGTTGGATAATTGTGAATCTACAATCCTAATGGCATAAAAGTTTAAACCCTACAAAGAAAGCTGTTGATGATACTAGGAAGGAAACCAGTTAGCACTGGGAGCAAACGGAACGCGAAATAGTGGCGGTATCCAGTAGTACAAAATGGGAAATCGATACGTTTTCTGAAGCAGCCAAATCTAAGTGCTGTAAAACAATTAGAAACTTATTCTTCCGTAAAGTCAAAACAACCTAACCTGAAGCGCCAGAGCCTGCAACGTAAATTCGAGGAGTAAAAAAAAACTTAATGCTGGAGTAATTACCTTGTTTGTTTTATTTGAAAAAAATATCCAACCTAATATTTGCATAAACTAATATTTTGCGTCAAACTTGTAAACAACTAAGAAATTTAACAGATCTATGAAACGAGATTACAGGTGATATCAAACTGATCATGACAATCATGAAATAACCTTAGTTTACAAAATCCAGAGCTTATAAGCCAGTATTCATCTAATGTTGTCACATGTGACATTTTGTGCAAGTTCAAGTTCAATTGCCTTTTTCCAGTGTTAAATTAATTGGAGCATATAACGTTAGCTTAGCCGGACTTAAAAATTAAATAGCTGCAGAGTAGAGCCAACACGGCACCGAACGCTGCCCAAAATATATTGGACGCAAGGTTAGGTGACAATGAGCAGCGATGGAAGTTGTCCAAAATTAGTTTGAAAACAGCTAATTTTTCTTTTGTGTAAGGAGGGTATCGCGGTTTGCCCAACAGTTCGCTCACGTAACCAAAACCACGCTTTAGGACCGCCTTCTTGTGGGAAAACGTATCGAAGGAAAATTTTCCATGATATCGCCCAATTCCACTGTCACCAACGCCACCTGGTGAATATCATTTAATAACTTAGGAATTAGATCCCGGTAAATATTCGGTACAAGTTTAAAATTTTATAGAACCATACCAAGAGGGAGACCTTCCCCTGCAACAAAAATCACCAAATTTTAAAAGTAGTAATTGTACGATTCTCGTTAATAATTGATATTTTGTTTTATTACTAACTTACAAGCATTTTGCCACAGACAGTCATTGACACATGCGCCACCACTGGAAACACGGCTCAAAATCTTGTCGTTTTCCGCCTCGTTATTGGAAAACGTGTAGAGAGCCAAGGGTTTAGGCCTTTAATATATTTTTTTTAAATCATGATCCTATATTTTATTTCAGTCTCTTACTTTGCCAAAATGAATTTTACTGCCTCGTCTACTGATTCTACTGTGACAATTGGTAATACTGGTCCAAATATTTCATCTTGCATTACGATATCATTTTCTGCTACATCAACTGCGAAATAAGAAAAAAATTCAAATCAGCAACATAATTATTGAATGATAATGCAATTAGTTAAGTAAACAATGTAACAAACACACACAAATTCTCATTCTCATTACCAATAATAGTTGGATCAATCCAGAGGTCACTGGCATCGGATTTGCCTCCAAGTACAATTTTTCCTGAAATAATCGTACTCCGTTTTACGTTTAAATTTTCGATAGGTGTTCTGTGTGTTTTTTTGTTTAATAATACCTGCAGTGGAATCAATCACTTTTTTAAGTCTGTTGAAGTGATGAATGTTAATAATTCTTGGCAAATCTGGGTTTTCTTGCGGCTTTTCCCCGTACCATTCTTTCAAAACTTGTTTTGCAGTTTTCAAAAACTCGAGTTCTGCATTTTTTGAGCAGAGGATGTAGTCTGGTGCAATGCATGTTTGTCCAAAGTTGACAAATTTGGCCCACAATATCCGCTTAGCCGCAATTTCAAAATTGGCAGATTTGTCGACATAGCATGGGCTACAAGTAACAGTAAAAATACATTATTAAATTAGCTAAAATATACGAATAATTTCAAAACCTAGCGATGTCCTCTACTTAATTAAGTTAACATTTGGTGTCAAGTGCTCAATGACATCCTGTCTCGTGGGAATAAACGTGGGAGTGATTCTGGCGTTTGCTACAAGACAGCCGAACAAGCCTGTTCCACCACAAAATGTCGAACTAAACTTTTCTAGAATTTCATTTTCCCTTTCTATATCACATCCCCATTAACTATGTATAAGTGAATTTTATACTTACTCACGAATTCATGTGAAAAAGCTTCAAAAATTAAGGTTAATTATTACCACAGTTACCTTTTGCCGCCAAGTTCTAAGGTGCAAGGAGTTAGATGCGACGCCGCGGCGGTGTACACGCTTCGTCCAACAGAAGAAGAGCCAGTGAAAAATACATGGTCAAATTTATAAGTTAGAAGATCTTTGGTCTCTTGAGGACCTCCGAGAACAACTGGGTAGCATTCCTTGCAAAAAAAAATCGAATGATCTGATGCGCCTAAAAATTGTACAAGATATAAACCCTCACATCATCCAAATAAAGATGAAGTTTCCGCGATATCAATTCCGCTGCTGAGGAAGCTACTTCAGATGGTTTTAAAACCGCGACGTTTCCAGCAGCGATGGCTCTTATAGGTCATAGAATATCATTTAATATTGCTAACTTCAAAATTACAAAGTTAATTTGTGTTACCCAATTAAAGGCTGAAATAATAGCAAATAAGGGTAATTCCAGGGTCCAATGATGAGCACAACGCCAAAGGGCTCATTTTGGATGTATCCGGTATCCAACGGTGAAATCAAATTAAGCGGTAGAACTTCGTTGGCTGCATATGCATCCACCTTTTCCAACATTTTCTTGATCTCACACTTGAGATAATTGATCTCAAATAAGAATGCTTCAAATAATACAAAAGATGCATCAATTTATTTGTCATAAAGACGTTAACTTATCGAATATAGTTTTTATAACGCATCTACTTCTTTAATAATTAATCACCTTCATTGACGGATTTTCGTAAATCCTTTTTTAGTGTTGCCAATATTTCGTCTTCATTTTCTTCAAAGAATTTGATCAAATTAGAAAGCTGCTCCTTTCTAAAGGCAATTGGAATGGTTCTGCGCTGCGAAAATGCTTCTCGCACCGTTTTAACCACCTAAAATTAAGTATTGCACGAATTGATAGAAACATTGTGGAACAAATTTTTGAAAATTCAAAAAATATGTGCAATATATTGTAAGATTGTGAATTATTCTAATGTCATTCAACCTGTTTATTGCTCCTCGGGTGTGACATCGTGTTGTCACTTGAAAACAGACTGATCCCAAATATGTTTGTGGTTATAATGCACAATTAAAAATTAAAAATAGAAAAGTGAGATAAACCACCAAAACAGAGCTCTGTTTTCATACTGACCAAATAAAGTGGTTTTGGCTTAAGAACTTTCCGACCTCTTATTTTCATGCAACTCTAATCTTCCTGTCGTAGTATAGGCAAACTCGTTTCTTTTTTTCTGTTTCTCAAGGATTTCGAATTCATTTTATACAGTTTGCCTGTATTGTTCTGCTCTCCAACATACAACGTTGATGAAAGATGCGTACTCCAATTTATTATAATTTTTCCTTAATGACAAAAAAAACATTTGAAATATTTCAGAGGGCTTGAGCGTGATAAAGTGTAGAAGGGGTCAAAGAATCGAACCGTTGTCATTACTGCAAGGAGAGCGTGGCCTACCATCATTTTTTTGGCATTGTCTATTTGAAATGAACTAATGAACTATAATCAAGTTCAATAATTAGGGTTACAATTTGACAGACTCATCATTCCTTAATGCCTTCGAGCCATAAGTGAAGATTTTTGACTATGCCGACATAAAAAACAAACAAATGCTGCCAAAAAAAATGAATAATTATAATTTATTGCAGAGAATGTTTTACTTTTTAACTGATTCAAACGTCATTTTAATGGCAATATTTTCCTCTTTTCGTCTACAATAACTAAGTGAATGGAAGCCTACGGTTCCTGGCTCCAAAATGAAAATACGCCTGGTTCTGTTTAATGCTTAACCATCCCTCGGTTTAACAAAATAAAAAAGAAATACTTATAAGAATGCTAAAAGACTTATCAGGAAATTATTTGATTTGCCACAGTAGTAGCAATATTAAAAACAAAATCGAAATTTGTAGAACTGTTTGGTTGTGATGCTTTTATAAACCTGTTTTTGTTGCTTTTTAGTATTAGGGTAGTTTATGCGCTTTTGATAATAATTTCTATTTTTTCCTTATGCGTTAGACAATTAAATTTAATAGGCATAGAACCAAATCAGAGGGTGCATTTGTTTTTCTGCTTAGCCTAATAGTACATAAGCCTTGAACTCATCGCTTGCGATGAGTTTTGTAAAAGCAAAGGGTAAAATGCCGTATAGTATGATATGTCCTTGGTATTATTCCTACTGAAGATCTGGAAGGGAGCAGGGATGTGGGGGAGATCTTCAACTTATTTTCCATATGCCTAACAAACACTTACTGAAAGTGCCTTAAAGACAAACTTTATTTTATTTTTAATAAGAAAAGTCATCAATCCTTCATCTCTTAGTTAAATTATGTCAGTGGCAACTCTGTGGTAAATAGTTATTTTATAATTTACAATTTCTTAATTTTAACTTATCATTTGTAAAATAATACTATTTAATAATTAATCTTATTGTATAATATCATTTTTGTACTTTTTGTCTGACACGATTTCTAAAACAAATTTAAGTGGTTCACTTTATGATTTTAGTGCCCGTAGAGAAACCAGCACACCGCCCAATTACAAGGGAAGGTCATGGGTGGTTCGTGTCAATGGCCTCATCTACTCTAAGAAGGAAGCCCTTAAGAAGGAGTACCCTATTTTCATTGAAAATGATGGTGAGCTCGTCCTGGGACTACGTGCTGACATTGATGAGGCCTTGAAGGAGACCCTTGAAAATAAGCCGCTACCAATTAAGCTAGTAACAGGAATCCTTAAATCGATGGCACAGATCGGATGCAAAGAAGTCACATCTACGTCGGGTGCTGCCAGTGACGAAGAAATATGGTTCATCTGGACCTTCATGCTGTGATTTACAGAAAATTGTCATTCCGGAAACATACATTCTCTTATACTGAGGACCGTTATGAGTTCGAAAAGTAATTAGTACATAAGTTCGAACTTGAGGTTTAAAAACATCTAAAAATCACTTAATGTTGAACAAGGTACGGCTCAAGTGTCCAGGTTAATTTAATTTTCGAGTTGGGACGAACCGTACTAATTTCTTTTCGTTCTAGTGAAGTGGTTAGCCTTCTATTAGCATTTTCAAAAAGAATCTTGACGAATCATAGTTTGTTAAAGTTCAATAAATATTGTTGTTATTTTCGTGACTAATTAAATGTAGCGCCACTGAAATTTCAAGTCGTGAATACTATTAGCTATTACAAATCTAGAATATTTTGCAAAATTGTTGAAAATTCAATAATAAAGTAAATAGCTATTATATTGTAATTAAATGTTTTTTTTTGTGATTTACCTCAGATAACACGGTGCAAATACATTTTTGCAGTCCTTCGTCAGAGTTTATAAGCTGCTTTGAAGATCATATAATCCTAAATACTAATTGTAACTAATATCATTGAATTTGAATAATTTTATAAGAAAGGACGCTATTTATCGGCCTTATTATTTTGCCTTGAGAAAGACTCGTTAATGACTTCTTAAGTAATGCTGTGACTTTGGGTTTTTCAATGATTGGATTTGTGACTAAAAATAGCTGAGGAAGGCAGTGGGAAGGCGATATTAATTAATCGAAGCCTCAGGGAACCAATGTCACCTGCAGAAGATGAAAAGCCATAAAAGGCTGACATTGCAAAAATGAATCAGTTAAGAAGAGGATTTTCAAGGAATTTTCAAATTGAGTAGCGACGGTATTATTGAATACTTAAAACCAAATTTGACACAATTTAAACACTATATAATTTGGCTTTTTAATACTCGAGATCGAGAAGCAAATTGGTTGAAATTAAGTATCCATATTAATTTGGGTTTCTCAAATGCCGGTTTAACTCTTCTAAAATCAAATTATAATTTTCAAAATTTTCAATTATCAAAAAAAAGCGCTAACATAACGCAGCTTATTATTTCAAAGGATTAAGCACCACAGCTTTGTATAATTTGCTTTGTGAATGCGTGAATTTGATTTGTGAATGTGAAATCTTTTTTCTTTCAAAATTGTAAGAATTTTAGCTTTGATTAACCATGCTCACTGCACTTGAAACGTAAAGGCCCTTGAATCGTTAAAAACTAGTACTGGGGGTTGGTTTTTTCAAAAAAAAAAACATACCAATAGTTGCAATTCGGTGGCATAATCAATGGAAAATCAGGTACTACAGTGCTTGAGGTGAGGTCGAATCAGCGGTTAGTCAGCCTTAGTCCAGCCGAATCAGCTCATCGGCGGAGTAGTGAAGTTTTGGACCTTCCAGTTCCATCCCATGTTCATGAGCCGTGAGAAGGATTGCTCGATTCTACGATTAGAAAATTTCCCCAAGTAAATGTCGGAGGGAAGGGCGCGGGTGAGGGTGACCCTTAAGTAACTCCAAGTACTTGCAAGTATCTGCAAGTATCGTCCCATCACCAAGATCTGGTTGGATGGTCCTTGGCTAGAATGATGGCATTACGAATCCTTCAGGAGTTCTTTGGTGGGATGCAAAATTTTGAGCACAGGAGAGCATGACCCAGTCAGCAAGATGAAGAAAGTGAGTGAGGTGGTTGAGGATCCTTTGCCAAATCCTTCCTACACTTCCGTCTGGCCACTCGAAGCCTCCTACAATCTAGCAGCATGGAGGAACTGGTTCGGCTCATACTGGATCCTCTCCATATACATTTCTGTCGTATACCTCTGCGCCATTTTCCTGGGACAGATACTCATGCGCAACAAGGCGCCGTTCCAAATCCGGCGATTCCTCATTGGCTGGAACCTTCTCTTGGCCGTCTTTAGCATCTTTGGAGCTCTCCGCACCGCTCCGGAGCTATTCCACATCCTCAAGCAGGACAACGGGTTTCATCTCTCTGTTTGCAGAAGGTAAAGCAAGGCCATTGTGAGTGGGCTAATTAAAATTATCAATCATAATGAATAAGGCAAAATGAAGTGTTAATTGAACTTAATGATTCAAATTATTTAAAGGGATCATCATAACTTGGCCACGGCCTTTTGGGGCGTTCTCTTTACACTGAGCAAAGCCGTGGAACTGGGAGACACGCTTTTTATTGTTCTTAGAAAGCAGCCGCTCATCTTCCTTCATTGGTAAGCATTTTAAAAAAAATTCCAGTATACAGACATCTTTTCGCGCAGTTTATCAAAGTATGTAATTTTAAGCAGAAGAGTGTAGAAAAAGTGTAATATTTGTTTTTAGATAAATTGTAGTTTTTACTCGAAATGAACTTCGAAATAACCTGCTTATACACAGCTTGATGATGAAATGATGAAAAAATCAAGATCTTATGAATTTTGTTAAATTTTTTACACATTTAAAATTTTGCTTCAATTTTTTTTTATTAATTTAAATTTCCTTAATTATAATGATATGGCTAATTTTGATCACAACAAGTTTTGAAATAAATTTGTATTGTGCCAAACTCATTAACCTTTTGTCCGTGACGCATCTTAAAATGTAAATTTAAAATACTTGAAAAGAAAGTGGGGTGAGTGGACTAAATGGTTCGTTTTGATGTCATGATTAGTGAAAGAAACCTGTTGCTTGGACTTGATCCTATTGACACACTTTTTTTTTTGCATAGGGATACAATGGGGTAAGCCCTAATTACCTTTGTTTACATCTCAGGTACCATCACATCACTGTCCTGGGCTACACTTGGTTCACTTACGAGTCTTACGATGCCACGTCTCGATGGTTCATGGTCATGAACTACACGGTCCACTCCCTCATGTACACCTACTATGGACTCAAAGTATGTTTTATTCTAGTATCATTCATTGCTCCACATCACTTTTCTCCGACATCGAATCAAATTGATGATGGTTTTTTTATTTCAGTCACTCCGCATCTCTGTCCCGAGAGTTGTGAGCATGGTGATAACTTTTCTGCAACTGTCTCAAATGGTGATTGGTGTCACGGTAAATTTGTATAGCCTCTATGCAAAATCACAGGGTGTGGAGTGCCTCGTTCAAACGAAGCACATTCACCTTGCGCTCATCATGTATGCCTCGTATTTTATTCTATTTGCTAACTTCTTCTTTCGAGCCTACTTCGACAAGAGAAACAAAAAAGTCAAATAAAAGTTCCCTTCTAAATTGGTATCCGGAATGCTCAAGTTTTTATTTACTAAACTAAAGACTCATCGAAAATTACGTATCCCTGCCCTGCGTTATTGCGGTGAAATTCCATTTGCTCCACATTTTCCGAAAAGGCCCAAAGAACATAGATACCGTTCTAAAAATCAGAATGTCCAAATCATTTTCGAATCAGGATTTCATTTTTTTTTTGCGAATTTTTACCAAAGGAAGTGCCATATCTTCATCATCTCCAGTATCACATTCCCTTGTGAAATGGACAAATGAGTATGTATCGTTTCGTTCAGTTCGAATATCTTCCAGATTTTGAATTGAGTCCAAGATTGGAACATTGTTTGATGTAATGCTGTGATAGTCCTGAAAAAATATGATAAGGCTTATTTTTGTAATGATTGATCAACATTCAAGTGAAAATAGTTTCCACATTTTCTGAAATGTTTTTGATATTACTACTCGAAAATCAATGAGCTTACGAAGTACAAAAATGAGTAAAAGTAGTCTAAGTGAATATCTAATATCTGAATTTAAACAATTTAAACTTTTTATATTGAAACCCTCACCACAAGATTTTCGAGTGTGAAATCAGCCAAGTATAGTTAAAACTCCAGAGGTGTTAGAATTTTCTTTTTGAGTAGCTAGGCTATTTTACGACTGTTTTATATCTTAAAATCCAATTTCCTGAAAACTATTTTTCTATTTTTTTTCTCCTACCTTAAGGTCAAGTACTTTGGCCCCATCTGGATTGGTTACAACTTGCGCCACTGCCATGTCAGCATTGACCATTGTTCCACTTTCAGAAAATCCAATTCCAAACCAACCTTGGTTAAGAACGGTGACATCGAAGGTCAAACGTGTTTTTTCGGCATTAAGCTCCCAGAAAACGACATAGTCCCCAAAATTAAATTCGATACTTCCCCGCAAGCACTTACTGGTCGGAATCGCTCCGCAGATGCAAATTAGAAAATAAACAAATATTGCAAGAGCGGTTTTCATTGTATGCTTAAGTTTAAGATCAAGATCAATTGAAAAGCGCTGGATGTCAGTCAACAATTATTTATGCAACTTGTTTTCTAGTTTTTATATAAACAATGGCCACTTATAGAATGCAGATCTGATAAAAACTAAACGTGCAAGGACGTATTCTGAACAATTACCGATTTTGGCAATATATTATCTCTATTGCACAAGGTTCTAGTTTGCTTAATTTTCAAGCTATACCCACTTTCATCAGAAATCATCTCAGCGAATAAGTGAATAAGTGAAGCTAATCCGCTTACCGCTTGTCGTGACTTGCAAATTTAAATGGACTCCAGTACGATGAGGGCACGTCAAATATCTGTTAATTGATATTTTGCTTTATCAAAACAAATTTCTAATACTTAAATAATAAAAAAAGGACATGTCGTTCGTAATTCATATAATGACAAAATTGTTCCATAAGCTTGCAAACTTTTAAAACACTTCACTTCTTTCAAGTCAATCAAATAAATACTTGATCAGTGCTCATAGAAATTTAAAGTGTTCTCAGTAAGCCAACAAGTATTTTGAATATATCTATTATTTAAAATAATTTTTACCATTACCTCAATTTGAAATCGTAATTTAAATCTCAACTGCTTCTATAGGATAGTCTTCATTGCGTCCAATTTGCTACATTTATTTTGGGCGCACAATTTTCTGGCGTATCAGTATCAAACGTAAAAATAGGTATTATGTTATATGACAAAAGGAAATGTATCACATGGCAAAGTAGTATCATTAAAATGTTGCTTTTTATAGACGGTTGGTGGTATTTTTCTGTCATTACTGTGAAAATGTGCGAGGAAAGTTATAACCGCACCATTTCTTAGGCAATCAAAGAGAAAATTGATAGTTGCGGTTCACATAACACACTTCAGACGACGAAGAAAATCACGCAAAACTGTAAATCAAGTAAATATTGGGAGCAGTATAACCAATAATTCAGTTGACATTTAGGTGTTCAGACCTCTACACGTTATGCACGCCTTTTTCTGTTCTTTGATTTTAATCTGCAACTTTCACCGACTTATAGGCTCCCCTACTGGAACGCTCTCTGGCCTAAATTTCCCAACTTTCCCTGCATACCTGCACGCCCAAATTAGAAAGGAAACAAGGTAATTCGATAAAAAGGAAACATTTTTTTCAGCAAAAATCACTTTTTTTTTTTAAAATAAAATGCCTGATTTTTGCACAGTGAGCAATATATTCCACTTGTAGCGTCACGCAACCAAATTCCTACCCAAGAAACACTTTTATATGAAAACCAAGAAGTACTAGACGAAAGAGGCTATGTTCAAACAGTTGACAATTCACCATCAAAAATTGTCATTTTTCCTGACGCCGAAAATGTGCACCAATCAATTCCCAGAAAAATTGAAGAAACTTCCAACATTTTAGAATTCGCCGCCAAAAACTTGTATGATAGAACAGCGCATCAGCGTGGCATTTATGCTGGCCGAAGTATATCAGCATGTCCCCAAATTGGCAGCGATCGCGACAATGAGTACTACAATAACGCGAAATCCAAGCATCGATTGGCCAAAGAGTACATGGAATGTGTAAAGCGCTTATATTTTGGGGCCGAACCATTACCACCACAAATATTTGACTCACCAACTGAATCCAAGCGGAAAAAAATTGATTTCGAAAAGTTACAGCAAGCCATGATGGGAAGATCAAGTTTTAATAGGTGACGTTTGCGGTTATACTGTTAATATTGTTCTTTTATGAGGGTGTAAGAACTAGATTAAAATCCATTGGATTTACAACCATTTCTTAAAATGACGTTACATTTGTGGTAGGAACAATTCCAGCGCTCATAAAATATATTCAGCTTCAACAATCGCTTGATTTTGCCTCCAAAAAGTGAGTAGTCATTTCTCCCTTGCCCTTAACATTGATCGTTCCGCGACGTCGAAGGGTATAACCCTTCGTAGAGAGAAGTGCTGCCAATTCGGATGTGACCTGTATAAAAAATAACTTTGTTATTTTTTTTTTTAAATAAAACAACAACATTTTTTAAATAAATAATGTATAAGATAATTTTAGTAAAGTTCTCTATCATTTCGAAAAGTCAATATTTTAGACCATCGGCTTACCTGAATTTTGTCTAATACACCGGTTGACTCCATTCGACTCGCCACTTCAAACGAAATTTTTAATATCAACAAAGTGTACAGATTTGTCAATAATTCGATCGCTTACCATTTACAGCATTTCCCCAAATATCATAACACGGTTTCCTGGCACCAATTACACCGGCAACAACCGGACCTGGTAATTTAGGTGTGTTTGATTAAGATCCTTTGTTTTGATAGGTAACTTACAGGTAAATACATTTTACTTTTTGCGCATTTTACCTATATTCATTCCGACGCGAATTTTGAAATTGTTAAAGGAATGTTCGTTGATCGTCTTCAACTGATTTATAAGCCGGAGAGAAAAGTCGGCCATCGCGGTCACGTGACTATGATTTACCAAATCACAACTTGCTTTCGTAAGACCTACAAAGTTTCCAAATCCAAATCAACTTTATATTTCCACGTAATTTTAAATCAATTTAATACAAAATCAATCACAGTATTCAAAATACGAGAGGTGCGTCTGCCTTTCTAGCCACTTCGGCTTTTTTTTACCATCTAGCGGGGAAACTCAATAATTTTTAAGTGGTGGGAGAGCAGGAGTTAGACTAGAATTAATTCAGTTTAAAACTGCAATTCAGCGAATATTTTTCAGCATTCTAGTATACTTTTTTTTTTCAGAATTTGCTAGCTATAAACTATAAGAATTTACCTGCAGCTGCCATGTAGCATGAACCAGTCGTCTTTATTTTTTCAATTGGGCTGAAGCAGGGCTCCGTCAAAATTTCATCAAAATCTGCAATGATTTCGTTGAGAAGCCTCAAACACTCCACCCCTTCATTATTCGCCTCCAATTCGACGTAAAACTCCCAAAAATTCGGAATACTTGCGAACAGTATGCAGACGGAGTCGCACTGTTCTGCGTAAAGCTCATCATATTTCTCAGATGCCAAAAAGTGGTCACAGACATGGACCGGAAGGATGTTGGCCAGTAGCTTGTGATTGTAGTCTTGAAGAGCTTCCGTCTCCTCCTTTTCCTCTAAACCAAAATTAAAGTCAAAATCAAAGTCCCTTCTAATTAAATTGCTCAACAAATTTTTCCCTGTCCCTTAATTAGTAGCAGGTAACTTTGAAAACAGTACATCGAAACTTCAAAGCTTCCTCCTCAACTTCCCCACAAACAATGGTAAATCGAAACAAGGGTCCAGAATAGTTTGGCCCAGATTTCCAAAGCCAAACAAGCCAAAGCGAGCATGCAGAGTCCCTTAAAGTGCTACATTGTACATTTGGAACTTAAATGGATTTTCCAACCACATCCTTATACTTAAGCCTGTTTGGCAAGTTAGTGTGTACTAGTTGGGCAACCGCAACTCCGAAATTAACGAATCATTTTTCATTTCATCAAAGTAAAAAGCGAATCGGTTAGCATTCTAACAACATGACTTCATTATTACTCCAAGGATTTACCACTGGATAAAGAGTTATATTTTTCAATTTGTATGGGATATGGGAGCTGGATGTGGATGCACGAGCTGAAGTGTACTCGGAATTAGCGTCAATTAGTGGAAAAGAGAAGAAAAACCCATAAAAATAGCCATATTTATTAAAGCAAAGTCTGCTATTTGTTTCCGGAATGGGAGATGAAAATAGGAGAGGTGAAAGCCTACCTTTGGCTTGCATCTTCCAGAGAAAGTCTAATCGTCCAGTGGCCTCAGTCTCTCGAACATGAATAATTAACGCTACTAGGAACATGGAGAGGTTGACGGCGTCATAGGACTCGAAGAACCCTGAGTAGAACGCTAGGAGAAAGTGAATTAGGGTCAGTGTGGTCATCTGGATGATTTTGGCAGTTGATCCCAGACTGTAGAAGCCGAGGGTGGTGAGGATGAGGCCATTGACGCTGGACATGAGCTCCAACGGAGGGGAGTGACAGGGCGGCTCAGTGTCCAGCGTCTCATTACTCCATGTCCAGTTGAGATGTCCCTCGATGTCACCGGTATCGTTCAGAGCGACACTTGGGTGACAGTTGGAAGGGAGGAAGGAGAGGAAGGTGACAGCTAGGAATTGGGAGGACACAGTGACCAATGGGAAGAGGGATGAGTACACAAAGTAGTTTTGTATCGTATGCAAACTGAAGTGGAGGAGGGAGAGGACTGAGAAAACAATTGAAATTTGATTGGTTAGACTACTGCTCAAGTTTAGAACGTAGAACAGTAGGAAGAGGTAGGGCGTAAGGAGAATTGAGGCAAGAATTTCAGGTCGTCTCGTTGACGTCGTCGTCGATTGGTACTTGGGAAGAAACAAAAACAAGTTTTCAGTTGCAACAGTTTTCAAAATTTTCAAAAAGAATTTCGCCTAGTTCAACTTTTCCTTTGGTTTTAAACTAATTTTAATTTGCCTCCTTTGAAGGCGCAGCAAGGTCACAAGATGGCTTAAAGGATTAGTACGAGACTTTTTTAAAAATCGAAACCACTTGAGCGTCACAGGAAAAAGTTAAAAAAAGGCTTGAAAGTTAATAGAGTCCCGGAAACCGGAAGTGAAAGTAGGGCGTTGCTGGGGAATATTGAAGTTTTTGAAATTGCGTCAAGTGCTTATAAAGTTATAATGGCGCTGCTTAATACTTTTACAAATAAACTTTAACAAAGTTTGAAGCACGTTTCTCAAATGTTGGCTCAAGTTTTAATTAATTAACTGTTTACTTTTTTCCTAATCAAAACTTTCACTTACCAATTTCTCTAATTTAGGGTCCTTAAAGGTTAAGAGTATTTTATGACAGTTTTCATCACGTAAGTGTTGAACACTTCGGGCGTCAATAGCCCTTGAGAGATAATCGTTTACTTCTTCCTTCGAGCTCTGAACCTGACGCTGAGGAAGTGCGCTGCGAAAAAAAAAATTTGGAAATTGTTGCAATCTTCAAAATTTTAATTGCAGGAAATTATAGTAATTTTCAAAATTTTATTTGAAGTAAATTATTGTAATTTTCAAATGTGTATTTTGAGGAAATTGTTGAAATCTTTAGAATTTTAATTTGAACAAGTATTAGCAAGTATTTTTGTTATTTTCATTACAACCTTACTTCAGCCTTACATTTTGGCGACTATAAGCTCTACTGCCATTTATTATTTCCATCTGAACGCTATAATTATTTTGTGGCAAAAATCGCTTTATTCTTGTCAACGCTTCTGAGCGCATAAATTAAGACTTTGTTTGAGGCATGAAGCACTGCGTGGCATAGCTTACTTGTCGTGGCCCATGAGTCTCATTTCCTTGGATACAGCCTCATCCTTAATTGTGCCAGTGAGAGTGAGGGTTTCATTTACAGTTCTTTGCCCAATTTCCGGCCCAATTATAAAGTACGTTTCGATATTGTGATCACGTAAAAACGGATCTCGCTCAGCTCCATGTCCAGCTTCTACTTGATAGGTTCCTTGAAGGTACGCCAGCGTCTCCTTCGTTATGTGTACGCGACTAGCATCATCAAAAAGTACTTTGAAACCAATTTGACTTAGCACAAACTTAAAAAAAAGCGAAATTAATTTTGCTTTCTGGAGATTTTGATTCTTGAGAAATTTTGTTCAAAGATGCTATTTTAAAACTCATTTTATTACTTTATACTTTAATACTTTATCTTGAATATTTAATGTCGTGTTGTATAGCCATACTTTATGGCCAATGAAAGCTGTCGGTGTGTAACAAACCTTGAGTTGTGATAGTGTGAAAGATTTAGAAATCAAAATTGAAGCCTAAAAATTATTAGTTTTGTATACATTTTTTATCATAGGTCCTCCGTCTTGGGACGGGCTTGTTTGGCTTGTCAGTTTTTAAATGTTAATTATGTATTATATTACAATATTGCCACAATAACTGTGCAAATCTTTCGTTTCCGTCAAGGAAAGGCACTAAAATTTTGGTAGAATGTGAAAACTCGTTTACATAAAAAAAATTACTCACCCTGGTACACCACCTGACTCCATGTGATTGGCTAGAGTTACATCATTAGACCAGACGTCAAACTGCCACTTGCGCAAGCCCAGAACGCCGCAGAGAACTCTACCGGAATGTATGCCGACGCGCATGTTAACATTGACATTGGTGGACTCCCGGACAGTTCTGCCAATCAGAAGGCAAGAAAATAGCGAAGACGACGACACTCAAAAAGAATGAAAAAAAGTGGCAAATCGATAAGCCTGTCCTTACTTGATGGCATCTATCATGTCAAGTCCCATTTCGACGCAGCAGTCGGCATGATCTGCCCTCGTCTCCGGAAGTCCGCTTACAGCATAGTAACAGTCGCCAAGGAGCTTGATCCGGAGACAATGTCGGGTGGTTGCCAAATTATCAAATCTAAAAAGGACGAAGAAAAATTACTCTTGGAAGATTACGTCTAATGCCGTTTTTCAAAATGTGCCCAATCTTGAAAACATCCTTTGACATTCCCCACAGTTAAGCCTCCCTCATTTCTATTTTTTTGAAACTTGCCAAAATCCCTTTGTTTGGAAGTAACAAAAACGAAAAAGCGTCGAAGCCTCCAGGAAGGACTCTAGGAACCCTTTCATTACCATCAGATCAAAACCACAAAGCGAACTCTAGGCTTGCTTCGAGGAACGAGCTACATGAAAGCAGGGAGAATTATGATTATTATCAACACAGAATGAAACAAAGGGCTCTCAAAAAGCGTTGTTGGATTTCGAAATGCTGTAGCACAATAATCAAAACTTTTGTCATTTTGTTCTATCTGGGAAGCAATTAGGGAAATAATTGGGATTTGACGTCAGAAGAGGTTTTTAGTTCACAGTTTAACTAAAAATGTAAAATGAAGACCCATGTAAAGGGAAGTAATTTCTTGGAAGGTTATTAAAGGAGAAAGTTGGTGAAGTTTAATAACCATTTCCTAGAGCAATAAATTTGCTAGTTCAAGACTAGCTGTATGAAGTTGTTGTTGAAAAGTTGGATGCTGGAAATTGAAAATCAAGGATCGCTTTCTGCCTCGACGTTCTCGAGTGCTTTCATTAGCAGGGACGGGAAAAGTTTGATGGTGATTGGGCGGAGAAAGTACAAAGTGTGCTATAAAATCAGATGGGGAATCCCAAGGGGCTCGGAGAAAGTTCTTGGTGAAGGGCCAGTGAAAGTTGGAAAGTTGACGGCATGGCCGAGTCAGGAAATGTCAATCCAAGGGGTCTGGGCTCGCAATTAATCGAACTAAGGGCTCCTTGGAAATAAAACTTTTCCATTACACTTATTAAAATTTGGAGACAACTTTTAAACTTTTATCCTCTGCACTTTCCCTGGGCCTTTTCCAAGGGATGGTTGAAGGCCCTTTTTCCAGGAACCTTGAGCTAGGCCTTCCGAGTAGTTGCTAAATTATAAAGTAAAGGGAAGAGATCCCGTCAGTCAGACTGACGTAAATTGGGAAGCAAGAAGACCTGTTGCTTTCCCTTCCGCCATCCTCACCCACAATCTTTCTTCTTCCAAAAGTTCCATTTTTAGAATTCCAGAATCTCCAGAACTTGTTACCACAGCTGGAAATGCACTGGAAGGCTTACTTTCCCCTCAAATAAATTATTCCACTTTCCAAATAGAACTCATGCAAAGGCACGTCTTGAATCCAATCTGGACACAGGAAGTAGTGGATATTCACAATCATTCACAACCACATCAAAAAAAAGGACTGTGCAATAAAATTTGGTACAATTTATAAATTACTGATTAACATACTTTTACTAAAAGATTTCTAAGAAATATTCCAAGGCGATACCACAATGTCAATCTGGAGAGAAAAAAAATCGTGATCGTATGAAAATAGTGCAAAATTTTATTTGGAACCATTTCTTTCTGTTTTAAATTAATGCTTTACTTTTAATTTACAGTGTTAGGTTTAGACCAGCCCATGGCCGATAAGCCATAGAAGCGAAAATCAACAACGTTGATGACGTCAGCGCGTGTCAGTCAAAAATAGATACGCATGCATTTTTGCCTGTTTTCATATTATTTTTACCAAGTGTTTAAGT
>VYYI01000170.1:0-43972 GCA_021029175.1 Bilobella aurantiaca | reverse complement strand
TAAAATTTTAAAAATTGAAATTAGAGTCTAAGTGAAAATACTTAGGTGATTTTAGTAGACGATAAGACCCTTTAGATCTTTATTTGAATAATTATATTAGAAAATAGGGGTACAGGCCTACAATTGAATTGACCTCCTGACTTCATAGTGCCTAAGTAAAAGTACCTTAAAAGCTAAACCATGTCAAAATGCGGGCAATATATTTAGCGTCCTAAAAATTGTTTTATGCAAATTTCCAGCGAAACTGGGCTGGAGGCTAAATTTTTCATTAAAAAAACTACAATACTCATTTTTTTGACAATTTTTGATGGTTAAATATAGAATGCATTAGATTGTTGTTTTTTTAACTTGTTGGCTTATAATTTGTCACTAAGAAATTATTGTATTTATTAAGTTAGCAAAATAATTTTAGCTAACCCATATTTATAGTTGAAGAAGAATCGAATAACTGGTGTAGGAGTGGACGGCGTGGAAGTTATGGTTATTGACTCCCATATAAAAACATTTGGAGTGATAGTGATTGCGATGGGTAAGTCGTGCTATTCACTTAACAGGCATGATAATTTAGACTTAATTTGTATTAAAATTGTTAGAAAGTGCGCTTACACAAGCTCTTGGAGAATCAGGAATAGATATTAGCGTCGAGGTATGTGGCATCTTAATTTATGACTTATAGAAATTTAGAAAACATGAACATAAAGTACCTAAACTTGCTTAGGCAACGCTAGTGGCATTGGAAGCTAAAATGCTGTGTACGAGTACAATGGATACTAATAGCCTATTCCGGCTACCTTACGTTTTGATTGGTCAAAATATTTCAAGCGACAGTGTTGACGACGACGTGCAAATGGAGAATTGGTTGGACGAGGAGGATAAAGTGGTCCAACTATTAACTCAATCTCCAACTGATAGTTTCCAAAACGGAAAAACATTGCTTGTAAGTAACAAAAATTGCACACAAGATTTGCCCAGGAATTAGAAATTGGGCAGACCAAGTCCCGTCCACAGAGATCCGAGCAATTGGAGTTATGGGGGCGTTAAGATGTCTTTGCAATTTTTCCTCGTGTAGTATCTTTAGCTTTTGCATCTTCAATCTTTGTTTATGTTTCAGCAGTTGGATTGCTTGCTCAGCGCTCCACAGACTTGTATTAGCTTTCATGTTTCAGCACCTATTATTTTGCATTGTAAAACGAACAATCGTGATAAATGTTTAAATGTCGCCATTTGAAATATTTTTTATTATTAATATGTATATACAGTGTCTTCAAATAAAAACTACACACCCAAATTTGTTGCCAAGTCAGAATTTGGAAAACTATGAAGGCATCATTGGATTCTAAAAGTGCAAATTTTAACTTCAAAATTTTGAACCAATAGCAATTGCAAATTCAAAACACAAAATGGAATCTAAGCTTAATTTTCCCACCATGGTTTCAAAATAAATAACTTGTTTGGATTTTGGGTGTGCAGTTTTTATTTGAAGGCACTGTATATATATATATTGTAAAAAATCGTCATCCAAAGGCAGCAAATTAATACACACTTATTTTCTATTAGGGCTTGCAAAGTGAATGGTCATTTGCTTTTGCGCAGATTAAAGTTGGAAAGCAAACTTTTGTTGCTAAAATATTTGATACTAGCAGTAAGTACTTACAGTGTGTAAAATACATTTTTTGCCTACATTTGTGATCTATAATATAATTTGCTTGTGATGTTAAGGCAAAGAAGAGCTGTTCAATATTAGCAACTTAATTGGTAAGTGTAAAATATCAAGCACATTTGAGTAAATAGCGTAGCATACTAATTTAACCAATAATGAAACCCGCAATTGCTTCTTAACGTTTTGTTTTAATCCAGTTATTTACAAAAAACATACATCAGTTTGTGTTTCTGGGTTATTTTTGGGTTCACGTTATAGTTTACACCTCAATAAGTTTCATTACATACATAAGTTTGTTTCAAAAGGAAAAAGAAGAACTCAATGGAGTTCTCTCAAGAAAATCCGGTTACATTGACCGAGCCTTTACGTGTCTATTACTTCCCATAACTAGATGGGTTTTCTGTTAAATGTATAAATTAGTCGTTGATAAATTGGCCATATTAAATTATACATCGCTCTCATTCATAGTATTATTATGTATATCCTACAATAAGAGGACTACGTATACATAAATAGATTTATTTGCATGCAACATCGTGAAATTTTATAGTTTCTCTAGATGTACATTGCTGTCTAATAGGCAGCAATATATAGACAGTGTTTTTAAAATTTGCGGTGCCAGCATTTGATAACTAAAATTGACCTTTACAAATATTCTTGCAATTGATGAAATAATTTGAATGAAATTTTCATGTAGTCAAAAACGACCACCTTGTGGAAGAGGTGAAATATACCGTGGAGTATCTCCGGCGAATTCATTTCAATAACCCTAAACTGGCGCCACTACCAAATGCAAATTTTACGGTAACAATATTTGGTTATTTGCTATACATAGGCCAACAAGTCCGTCTTACAAAAATCAGACTCAGAAATTCAAGCCTTTGAAAAAATTTATTTTTAATTTTATGGGCCCAAAAATAATGTAGAAGTATGTTTACACTTACGTGACTTGAAGGCTACATTCCATTAACGGTTATTTATACGCAACTTGATTTTTATATAATCTTTTTAGGCAAGAAATCTTGTTAATCGACAGTATGCATACCAGAAATCTATGAGCAACCCGAATGATGCAATGCCGTTTAAGCAATATGCAGATTCTCAAGCGTTAGTAAATGCTGAAGTGGATATCACTGTAGCCTCCTTTGCTGTCTCTGTCAACGAACACAAATATTTAGGCGATATATTTTGGTCGGTGTTGGCACAAGATAACCAATTGGGTTCAGCCACTGCAGACAACAATTCTTCAAAACTTAATAAAGGGTTCAGCGTAAGATTAAGAATATAGCAGTAACCTAAGCTAATTTTAAGATGTACACCATGTAGCCTTTACTAGTATTATATGGTATACATTTAACCAACAACCTAATATGCAACCTACTTCAGATCTACGAGGATGGCATTACAGAAATTGCCATTCGAGTTCTCAAGAACTCTGTCGCAATTGCTGGCAAAATTGACTATTGAAATTGCTCTTGTAAAAGGTAATTAAACTGCATGACCATACTTGCGAAAAATTTTTTTGCCTCGAGCCATACTACGCACATTGACATAGCTGTTACGATTGAGTTTTAAATTTTGAAATATAATAAAATTGCAAACTGCAAATTGTTTCAGGTCAAATCGAGGAGCGACAAAATTTGAAACAAAGCCAAGGCAATGTTGCTAATTTTATGTTTGAAAATATCGCTAAGGCGGCAATAAATGAGCTTCGAATGAATTATGCACATGAAAATTTGCTAAGCTTCCCCCACCTGAAGGATTCGACAGGCCCTGTAATAATAAGCTTCCAATACTCTTAAAGATATATCGTTTCATGTAACTATAAACAATGTGAATGGTCTAGGCTAAACAACTAGTGGACCAGCAAATTGTTTACCGGATATCGGGATCACGTGACGAAGCAGGAAGCCCGTTCGAACCATATGAGGATGTCCAAGCTGAAAATAATGAGACAGCGATTGTGATCGTAGCATCCGTTTTAGTTGCTGTTTCAGAAGGCGAAAAATTTGGTGATTGTTTTTTGCTGGAATTATCCAAGGTTATTGGCAGCAAACAGAAAGGCTTTAACGTAAGAAACTCTATTAAAGCCATGGTATTGCTAAGCGTGCCTTTTTGGCATAAATATTGCACTTTGTACGTGGGTTGTTAAAATAATATGTTCTATTTAGATATTTCGCAAGGATTTGGTTGGGATTGCTGTGGAAATACTCCAAGATGTGGCAAACAATGATAGCGGTACGGATTATTACATGGTTGAAATTGCACTCGAGAGCGTCGTTGTGCTAGCGGAAGCGACAAGTAAGCCTAATTCAAGCGTAAAGGACGCTAAAGTGGAAGGCCCAGCCTCACCTGGTGACACAATTCCGCACCAGGAAGGTAACAATAGTTAAATCTTAAAATCAAATCAAAATTGTAGAGTTAGCTTATACATAGTTAGAATTAACTATTTAAAAATTGTAGATACAGGGAGTTCTATACTGGCTCAAGACCCTCACACTCCGCAAGATGTTAAGGCTGCATCAGATTCTTTAGGTAATTTTTATGGAGTTATGTTTGTTAACATGTAACTCAAATAGGTTTGTATATGCCAGAAAATATAGGGCTTTTTATTCACTGGCAAGGTCCCGAGAACCGGATTTTTTGGTATTGGGGTTCGTTAGGGGTCAATTAAGCGGAAGGGCATGACTCTATGACCCTAATTTTGAACCGACAGACAATTAGTTATCGGTATTCAGTTTTTAGTGCAGGGTCCTATTATTCTTTAAAAGGGTCATAAGCACTTTCTTATTTTTTGATAAAATGTAAAAAGTAAGGGTCCTAGACCCTTTGAATACCGCATTGGCATTTAAAGGGGTACATTTAAGGGCAACAAATAATTTTTTTTCTATTACAGTTTCGGATAGGATTCTGAACTTTTATACATAGATGAATAAATTCATTATATTCAAGTTTTTCTCAGGCACTAACTGGATATTTAAAAAAAAATGTTTTTTTTTTTAATTTCCAGGCGAAAAGTCAAAGCAATTTGAGGTTGATGGTAAATCATATGATTCCAACACAGAAGGGACTAGCTTACTGAGCAAAGGTTTGTGATCCACTTAAGTGTTATACTAATTAACAATAGTATGCTTTAGCCCAGTTTATCTTACGAGCCCAGTAGTGTGTATTCACTATTTCAAAAAAAATAAAATAAAATAAAATAATAAAGCTCAAAGGAAACTAGAGCCAACTAATTATCAGAACTATCAATTTTTGTAAAATGGGTTAACTTGTTTAATTAATATGAATATTATTTTAAGATAAATTTATATGTTGTATTCTAAAATGTCCCAAATCTAACTTCTAAAAAAATAACTAACTTAACATAGCTGCAAAAATCTAGTCTACATTTAAATAATTAATTTTTCTCCTGTTAAAAATATGACCTTGTCAAAAATTTGTTGATTAATTGATACTGCTTTTCACTTTAAATAATATTCAAACCATTTTGGAAAAAATGTAACAAATTTAAAATAGAATACAATTTTAATTTCAATTTGTGTTGTTTAGCAGGCCAACCTTCGGCTGAAAAGGAGAATGTGGAGGATCAGGAAAACGAAATACATATTATAACAAGTATTTCACAATGAATAAACTACCTGACAGAAAATATCTCTTAGTTATTAATTATAAATTTTATTCATTTCAGAAACGCCCTTTTTTCCTTCTAGAGTTGTTGCACAACTGCAAGAAACTAGGAACGGAAAGAGGTTGATTTGGCCAAGTTGGAACGAGGATGACAAGGGAAACAAAATTGACCGGGATGGTAACGTCGTTCCTAAATAGCAAACCTGAGAAAATTGTGTTTCAAACAATTGTTCATTTACATTAAGTTATCCAATGTCAAAACTTTACAGAAAGTTATTTTTGACTATTTTCCAAACTTTACCAAGACGAAAATCATTAAGTGTACCACTTTCAACCTTACATATTAATAATACAATTCATTAAATTTATTAGCATTAGCTTGAAAGCAATTTCAGTCTAGCTATGGTATTTGTCCAGGAAATAATCACACACTAATTTTATTAGTTTTAACTGAACTCGATTAAATTCAACTCAAGATTTTGAAACCACCAAAAATTATTTAAGCGTTATATGCTGTTGCAGTTGAAATGGATTTTTTGATTAGCTGAGTAACTTTAAATAGCCTGAATTATTTAGCAGTAAAATCGTTCTTTCAAAGCCCTTAAGCCTACCTCTTGGTCTTGATATTTCGGTCCGTCTGATGTATATCGAAAAAACATGAGAAAGGATGAACCATTTAATTCAAATTTTTTGCCTAAACCTCTTTTCATGGACAAAAAATTGGAATGCTGATCCCATCAGTTCATGTTTACTTCGCATTGTTGTCAAGAAAATGCATTTGGATATAGAATCGACCTATGGGAGTCATTTTTAAAGCCAAATCACAAATTATGAAAGTCTATAATTTGTAGCGTATATTTTTATTTATAATATATATATATTATTATATTACATATTTATATTACTTGTCACCGATTGTCATCTGGAGATGAGAAATTGTGACTAAATCGAGCCATGGTTCCAAGCCCTAAACACAGCGTAATAGCGAGTCCTGCAAGCCGTTTGTCATATGGCCCTTGAATGGTCTTCACTATAAGGAAGGCAGTACTTCCAATAAATGATGTGTGAAAAAGCGTTCACGGCACCAATGACAGTGACATTGAATCTATACTTTCTGTGTTTGACACATGGTGGCATGTCCTACTTGATATGGCAGTTGACACAGCGTGACAATTTGGCATTTGAACCAAGCTTAATTACTGACTGACTTGTGAACTCCTGACTTGCTTGACCCTTAATTGCCTCCTGAACAAACAAGATGCAAATGAGAAAGTATTTGCGTATTGGAATCAAAGTTAGAGTTTGTTTTGTATATATTGATATTTTGTATATATAACTATTTTTGAAATATTAATAAGTTGATTCTATTTAGTCAAGGACAAAGAAGAGAATGCATTATATAACATACCGTAACAGTTAACAGTATCTTAAGTTAATATTTATCCGAATTTCTGTAACAATTAAATGTATTTCAATTTAGTTTGGCATTTGGGCAATTTATTTGCATTTTAACTTTCGCCTTTGCGTTTGCCAAATGGCAAATTAGATTTTCAATAAATTTAAGAACTTTTCAAATAGAAAAAACTTCCCGCGCTACAATCACTAATCCAAGAAAAAAAATACTGGTAAATGAAACCAAATAATTAAACATTAACTTACCATTAATTCATTTAAATAAACTACTCATCCTAAGTAATTCCTTGCCCAAAATTGGCAATTTTAAACATATTTGCTTGTAGTAAAAGTAATTATGTGTTAGTTGCTTTTCCCAATTTCTAACATATGCTATCATTCCACATCTTACCATGACGTCACTTCATCTTGAAATGATATGTAGAAATACAGTTCTTGAGTTAAATAAACGTTGCCTAAATTATTTATTACATGGTCATCTCTCACAAATTAATTTGAATATTTAGTTAGTTTATATTGACCCTAACAGCAATTCTTCTAGGCATGATCGAAGCATTTCCGAACAAATCCTCCAGTAGAGCAAAGAGGCCTTTGGTTTATGACATAAACATAAACTTTATGTACGTCATATAACTAACGTCACACATTTTGTTGGAAGAGTCTCCGTCGCTGCCACCTTCTACATCGTCATGTGGTGGTACAGGAAAAGGGGTGATTTTGACAGGGGAACAATTTCTAAAACATTAGCACTTGCTGTATTTAGTTAATTGTAATTACTTTAACTTTAATCCTAATTAACCAAAGGGCCCCTTGTTCAAGGTCACACGAACTGGCAATAGGAGGATCCCACTTAGAATCTTCTATTGCTTGACAAAGTTCTTCCGATTTGAAAATAATCTCATTAATTCCCTGGCTATGGAGGGATAATTCTGTCCCAAACCCTGTAGCCACTTTGCTTAGTTTCTTTGAAATCTCTCTGAAATACCTCCGAATGCTTTGTCATTACCGTATATTTATTAAGTAAAACGCATATCAATTACACATTTAGTATTTATCAGTTTTATATATATATATCAACTAAATTTATTGAGTTACTAATAATTATTTTATCAAGTCTTGTTCCCGTCAGCCGGGAACCCCATCTCCTATACTCTCCGTCTTACACGTGAAAAAAAAACATGTTGTTTGAAAAATAGTAGGTGGCTGTAGGGGAAGGTTAATATTCGCCGCTGGTAGTACTTCTACAGTAAGAGCAAGTTTGGAATAAATTATAGTGTTAGAAGGGGTGTCGCTCCCACTTCAATTTCAAAACTACAATTTTTGTGTAGCTCTCTACTTTGTCTACGACGTTTTACGACGTATACTTATTCTTTTTCCAAAGTTGTTCTAGAAGGTTGAAAATGTTCTCCGTTTGTGCGTACGTGTTTTGCGTCGTCCTAGTCGCGAGAAATGTGACAAGCGATGTGACAAGTATCGAAGTAAAGTTAAGTCTTGAGAACTGTTCTGCTGTTCTCACAAAGTTGATAGTGGATCCAACAGTGCCCTGTTTCAGGCTTCAGCATTGGGAACTGTCTAAACTGGCTGAGAATGATGTGGTAAGTGGTTGTATTTGTTCTGTTCGTCTTAAGACAAGAACCACTAAAGTGGTTTTGGTCGGTCATGAGTTGTCTAGTTGTTAGAGTGTCTGACTCTATTGAAAAGAATGTTGGTTCAAATTCCCTTTCGGATGTTAAAAAAGAGTAAAATCAAGTGAAGTTTACCTTGTTTTCTTCCTTTTGGTTAATTGCGGTTTGGACTTTCCTTCTGGAAGCCAAAAGGGAAAGGGAGAGGACTTGTGGGACAGCAAAGCAAAAGTTCCCTGAGTTGACATTTTTTTGGAATAGGAGAAACTTAGCCTCATGGCTACACGAGTTACCTTACTATTGCTTTGCACGAGATCGAATCACGGTGCAGTTTTTTCCCATACCTAACACTTTTCAAAGGGAGGGATTCATTTCAAGATGGCCGTAGGTGAGCCTGCCGGTGTAGGTTACTGCTGTGTTTTCCCTATTTTGCAAAAAATAGGATACCCTATTTCTAGCTTAATTTTAGGCCAGTTTTTGTTAGGTGTGGTGGCTTGGCCTTCCCTACTGGAGGCTAGAAGTTAAAGAGGGAAATCGTTTTGGATAGTAAAACGAAAGGGTGTTAGGTGAGCCATTTTTGGGCTTTAGATGCATCGTGATCTCGGTGTCACCCGAGCAAACCTTTTAGCCGGGATCGAGTAAAAGGATAACCCGATCCCGGGGTAATCTCGGTATCGGGTACCGGAATTACCTCGGTACTATTTTACCGGGGTAACGGGTACTCCGGTAAATTGGTGTACTCGATAAAAGGGTGAATCGGGTACACTTTTACTTTCCCAAGGGTAAAGTAAAAGGTTTTTACCTTTTACTTTACTCGGGAACCAATCCCGGTGACCCTTGTACCCCTAACCCTAGTTTTAGTTTTTACACGTTTTACTAGTTTCCCAGTAGTCTGGAGAGAAGACGCGTATCTCACTCCACCGCGGACTGTCGATGATGGGAAATTGGTCATATTTAGACTAGAAAATTAGGCTCCAAATTAGTTAGGGCTGGCTAGCTAGTAATTATAATCTCTGTATTAATCGCCTATGTACAAGGCAATGTTGTAACGAGGTAGCTCGTATAGGTAGAGGAAATTCACTTTAAAAGCCACTAATAATAGAATACTCACTTCTTATAATATATATACGTTTTAAATAATAAATGGAGCAAACTAAAAAATATTCTCGTTTATCCATATACTAGCTAAACGATTCTTCATGTTACGGGAGTACACTTCACAGTCCCCGTTTAAGAGTTGTATTTTTATTTGTATGCTATTGCAATTGGATATTTTTGCAGTTCCCTATTTATTCCTTGTGTTAATCCAGAGATAGGGAAAAAACATGGTGCCACAAACTACTGTACTGGAGGGGTCGACAAATTTTTTAAAATTATATTAAATTGATTACTTAGGTTAATAATTCCTCATAAATGTCGCCAATTTTGTGCTAAAAAAATTTTCAAATATGGATATATAACCTTCATTACCGCCAATGTCGCCATCAATACTGTTCACCACAAATGTCGCCGAACACATAAATGTCAGAAACATCGCCGTAGATGTCGCCAAAGACAAAATTTCGCCATAGCATTACCACATAGGCATGTGTAGTATAGTTTTTAAACATCTTACAAGCACATTGCGCTGCACTAGTAAAATGTCAGAAATGTCGGGGGTGCCGAAATTTCGCCATTTTGCAATACTGCATAGGCATATGTACTTATGTATGTGCTTTCGTTCGAAAGCATTTTAAAATCACATTGCGCCGTTATAGTACTATGTCGAAAATGTCGTCGTAGATGTTGCCGGTCAAAAAATGTCGCCAAAACTAATTGTTCTTGCTTCACGGCCTTTAGGCAGAGAAGCAAAGCAAAGCGAGAATAGCAAAGTGTAAAGTTTTGTATTTGAAAGTACTCTCCTCGTAGAAGCGCCTGAGAGTTGATAAAAATTTTAAGATTATTTTTTGCGGCCCCAAGTTGAAAGTAAAATTTAGTTTTTTTAAACTTGTTAATTACAACTAACTAGTTAAGAATCGGTTTTCAGTTTCAAAGGTTTTCATTTCTAGAAGTTAAATGTTGTAAATTATTAATCAGAATTAACTATTTATGGTAGTATTAGTTAGCAATTTTCAAAAAGTTCATTTTTGTTAACTTTTAAGCACAATTGACGAAATTAGAATCACAATTTGGGAATTTAAAAAATTACTTCATCATTCGCACTATGGTCTTCAGCCTTTTCGAAGTGCTTATTGAAAAAGTAAAGAAAACAGTGACGCTGGTTGCTCTCGAACCAGCGATGTTCGACTTTATTGCAACACTTCTTACCATTGTGCCAGAGATTGTCTAGTTCTAAATCACTAGAAAAACAGGTGATTTTATTTGTACATGACGACTCACCACCAACCACCGCCAATTGCATTTTATTTTATTTGTACATTCTTTCATTGTACATTGCAGGCACAAGAAATTGCAGACGACCTCTACTCCGGCGCCGAGGCCTATAGAACAAACGGAGTTTTCGTTCTCGCAGGAATGCTGGTGGTGTTCATGTACTCAAATAATGAGCATGTATCCGACCATAACAAGTTCATTGAAAACACATATGGGAACAATTTCGGCAAGGTACATTAGTAAAAGCAATTATTATGCGGCTATTGTTAAGGATGTTCAAGTTCCATTCCGTTTCCACCAAGAAACGGAAACAAAACCGACACTGAAAATACCAAATTGGAAACGAAACCGTGAGAAAAAGGTGGAAACGGAACTGGAAACAAAACTAAACAAAACCGGAAACGGAATTTTTTTTCAACTTGCTAATTTCACGTAAAAATGGTAGAAATCTAACGCAGAATTGATCAGTGGTAGCTAATCACTGTAAAAGTACACCCAAAGTGCTATTTCCACAGCTAAAAACATAGCAAAATATTTTGAAAGCTAGTTTTAGTAACTTTTTGCACTCAATTACGTTCCTGGGTAGTAGTAATTACAATTTTTCAAACAAAATATTTTGCTATCATGATTTTTCCAACTAACCAGAACAAAAAATACGTACAATTGTCAAAACTTTACATAAAATTTAAAAATTTCATGCAGGATCTCTCATTTGAATATTGTAAACGTTCCGGTTTTGTTTCCCCAAGGAAACGGTTCCAAAAAGACATGGAACCGGAACTGGGACGGAACGGTTTGAGCCGTTTCCAAAATTCTTGGAGCTGGCACTGGAAACCGGTTTTGTTTCGTTTCTGGCACTGGCACTTGAACATCCATAGCTATAGTACAATAGTTTTCTTAGCAAAATTAATACCTCCAGTACCCACGATGCAATTTTGCTCTGATTTGTATTTTTAGAAAGTTTATGAAAAGGTTTATTTTTTTACATTGAAACTTCAAACCTTGCTGTAAAAATGCTACAGCACTTTTTTTTTTACAAACAAATACAACAACATCAAAAATAATACATTTTTTGTTTATTTTAAGTTTACCAAAAGAAAAATTATAAACTAGATAAAAAACTAAGGAGAATTGAAATTCAAATGTTTGTAGAATCTTCAAACAATGTAATTGTGACGATTGTTCCTTACAGTTACTTCTCATTTTTTGTACTCTAGATTGCAATGAATGACATTCAGGGAGTTGCAATTGTGGGACGTGTAGTAACGCGGAAGAAGATTTCAGACCAGTGCTTTGGAGCGATTGTAATAAAGAGAAGTAAAGTTTTAAATAACACAATTTAGGATTACATTATAATGATTGCCGAAGTTAAGTTGCATTAACAGTTAACAATGTTCATCATAGGAAGTAAATTTTTGCTGAAATTTGGCCCCACACTAATGCTGAGCATTCAGGTAACGCAACTTCAAAAGCTATAACTTTTACCAAATCGATGTTGAATTGTATTTAAGTTTGTATATATCCATTCACCTGCAAAATTTAGTACCATTCATTTAGCTATACTTTTTTAAATAGTTTTTTTTGTGAGTAAAAGTTGATCAAATGTTGAATTGAATTTATAAATTTTCTCTCATCGATAGTCACCAAATATCGTTGAGAAAGTGATTTTTAAGACAATTTTTCAATTCGTTTTTTTTTCAGAATGTTTTATAAGTTATTTATTGCAATTGGTGCCAACGGTATGTATTTCGTGGGTTAGGAGCCTTGTTCTAACTTGGGTAGGTGTCGAGATCTAATCCCAGCATCAGCACAGTAGCACAGCAATAAAAGTGGTGGTGTGGTAAGTGGAGGCCTGGAGAGTTGTTGGCGTGGAGGCTGAGCATGGGTCGGTATGCGTAAAGTGGTTTTCAGCATCTGCACACTGCCGAGGCTCCCTGGTGGTTAGACTTTCACGGCTCCGACCCAAGGTGGAGCCGCTCCACCTTGGCTCGGCTCCGGCTCCAGGCTAAGCCGGATCCAAAATTTGGCTCCACTACGGCTCCGGCTCCAGCTCCATATCCCTCTGGAGCCAGCGCTTATTTTGACTACTTTTTTTTTTCTTCGAAAATTTTTTTCTCGAAAAAATGAATCTGCAAAGTAATTTTAGATGTCCTTAGTGGTCCTAGAAATTACGTGGCAAATTTACGACTCTCAGTACAAAGTTTACATTTTTATGAGAGTTGTCGTTGATTTGATATTGTTTCGATTAATTACTAAACAACAGAGCATACAGTTACTTTATAACTTATCCGCAAATTGTTACACAAGCAACTAGAGACGCAGGTTTTCTTTATAATCCATCGCTATATCATACTATTTGGAAAAGTTTACTATATTTCAAAAATTTTAGACTTTCTTTGCAAATCAGCAAAATAAATAGTTATTCAGCGTCAAAATTTGTTAGGCTAAGCGACGTCAAAAAATATTTTTAAGTGAGCATTGGCTCTGGAGCTGCAGCTCCGACTCCACTCAAGCTCTGGCTCCGGCCTGTGCCAGAGCCAAAATTTAGCTCCACTTCAGCTCCAGCTCCGGGACGGAGCCGGATCCATGAAAGTGTACTGATGGTCAACCCTGCGTTTATTGTACAGCAGAAAGTCCATTAGTTTCACATCACAAAACTTCCCAGCCAACGCAAGCGTGGCTTGCTAATTTCCATTTTAGAGATGCTAATACCTGTTTTTTATTTAGACAATTAATCGAGGAATTGAGGCTCTTAGGTCTCACATCATCTCATCAGAAAATAAGCACATGAAACGCAAAAACAGCGGTGATAAAGTGGAAACTATAAAGAGGAGTAGCAAATTAGAAAGCAAAGACAAAGAAGAAGTATGCTTACAGAGTTACGAAACGGGAATAAATGTGGCGTCCGAAGACACAAACATTTTAGAGCAGGCCGCAAGTATATGGTTTTCAACAGACAGTAATTTAAAAGACAAAATATTGGCCCCAACTACAGCAGATGCTGTAAGTCTTTCTCGATTTTTGGTATCAATAAAATTTATAAAAGTCTGAACAAGGAATAGAGAAAAATAAATATTTCGGGTTTCCGGAAAGGTATGCGAATCCTAGCATAAACACGAGACATGTTCAGAAATGCTAGCTTCGATCACATTGTGTTAGATCAAATTTTGAGAGATCAATATTAAGAAAAAATTAAATTAATATTTTAAAAACCGCGCTTATACAAGAGCAACACTTGTCCAGACAAGGATTTGGTGTTAATTGTCTAACAATGACGTTTAAACAAAAATTTACATGAACAATGACTTATTTTGAAATATTGGTGCCAATTTGTACACTGCACATGTTGAAAGCAAAGCAGGGATAATCTGAAACTGATGATTTCTGGTAAATAAATGATGATAAAATGGTTTTTCTGTTGATAATTATAAATCTAGTTTTTAATTTGATCCAGCTTTATAACTGTTTTGTAGACTTACTGAGTATGTAATAACATTACACTTTGGATTTAATTTATCATGTTCGATTTGAATACACAATGAAATTTCTTTGCATAAGGAACCACCACAGAAGAGAGCTTACGCAATTTTTTATTTCAACCGTGGAAACAAATTAACCATCACCGTAGTTATCGACAGTTCTAGTGAGGCAGTGAAAAAACCATTTTATCTCGCAAAAACTCCATCAGGTACGTAAACATACAACTATATTTGCAAATTATCAAAGGTTGTGAACATGACCATAATAAGAGTGGGGACGATTAGCCCCAAAAAATGCTTTGATATTGTTTTTCCTTTAAGGAATAGTCTAGACTCCGACTTTGTGCATGCCCGTATCTTCATGATTAGGCTGCACAATCGGAGGATATGGAAATAATCCGTTAAAGGTTTCCCAGTAGCCTTCTGTGAATTTAGAAGGCTACCTTCATTTGCATACATCAATTTTGTAAACTCAAGTTAAAATATTGTAAAGTCTTTGAGATTGTATAGTAATACAAAGGCGTTATTGTTACGATACAAAAATGGTATTAGAGGTGGAAATATAGACAACGTTTCTAAATGATAGCAACTAAAAATGGAGATAAGCAACTAAATTAATATCTTAAATATAGATTTTAAATTAATCTATTTAAGATTACGACAACATGTTTGCACTATTAACACAAACAAATTAAACTAAACATAAGTTCTAGAGGCATTAAGGGTGTATTATATTTAGTCACTAACAAATTGTATTTCATTTTCAACTACAAACAGGTGCCTGGACCGAACAGGGGTTATACGAGCTCAACAATAAGCTCAATATGTCTTCTTCTTTTGGAAAATTTCCTAACTCGCAATTTGAAAACCACACAGCGTTTCCCGCAAATAACTATGTAAGGACCTTGAACGTATTAAAATTGGCATATACAATATCGGTTTATTATATAGGCTCAGGCAGTTGTCTATCAATTGTTGAAAACGCCAAGTACATACAAAACTGGTGTGGTACATTTACCACTTCTGACGGTAATATTTGAGGAATGCACAACAATTAAGTGCTGGTCAATTTTGGTTTCTGAAACTCTTATAAAGAATGTTGATAAGGTAAAAATATATGTTTGAATTCTTGATTCACCAACAAACTTGTAAATTTGTACAACGAATTTTGAGAAAATTGTGCTTTTTAAATTATTCATTTCAAGAAAACAAAATACAATTATCTAGCTATCCACACAAAAGTCATTTGCTAGATAATTTCCGGTAATTTTCCTTGATCAATTGTTAATTAATTTGGAAGTAATCAGACAAACGCTTCAGCAAACTACCTTTAAGTAATTTGTAAATTTCAAATGTTATAAAAACTACAAATCTCGATAGCAGTTAAAATATAAATTTAAAACAACAACTTTTTTTAGTTTGAAAAAATAATACACAAGATTTTTTTTATAGAAATTCTTATCTGGGTGATTATTATAGCTTGAGAAGTTCCGCATTACCGGGGTAGGCATAGATGGTGTCCTTGAAAGTAGAAATGGTAAACCAGTAACATACATCGCGATTGCTATTGCAAGAGGTAACTTTGCAGAGGAAAAACTGCTGCAATTAAAATTACAATTAGTATTAATAATTACATGCTATTCCTTGACATTTTGTTAATTAATTACGCAAAGAAAATGAATTTTGATTGAAATTTACTAGGTAGTGAATTTTTGAAAGCCGTTTTTTCAGCGGAGAAAAGCATGGATGTCGGCGTAAAGGTCGGTAAAATATATTCTAAATTTAACTGACGTTTAACTGATTAGCTTTACTATTTTACATTTGACAAATTCCAAATCTTGATGTTATCGAGTACTCAAAAATGTAATTCTAATGACTAACAGAAGATACTACAGTTTCATTAAACACCGTTATAATACATTTTAGGCAACATTACTGGCTCTTCAGGCTCAGAGCGATATACATAACCATGAAATCAAAAACTCTGAAAGTCCCTTTGCCTTTCCGCTTTGTCTAGTTGAAGGGGAATTAGAAGATTCGGATGACAACGATGCTAACATGCATTTGTGGTTAAAAAAAACAGAAAATATTGTACAACTATTGCATAAAACCCCAACTCATTCGTGCCAAAGTAGTTTTAAAGCAAATTTAAAAGTAAGTACTTATTTGTTGTAAGTAAAACATGAGAAGAATTTCTGCCAAATGAGATTTCATTCCATTTATTAGATTCAACGTTTTGGAATGCTCTAGCTAACGTTTTTTTTGCAATTGACTATATATTTATGCAAATTTTGTTTTTACTGTAACCAGAAGTTACGATTTAAACGTTTTTATCAATAAAGTTACAAATCCATTTTTGACAGTTGCGTAAATATTCCTGTAAGAACTAGTTTGGCGTTTAAACCTGAATTATTACAGCGGGCAATCCAAAATATTGTTAAGTGGTGAAAAACATTACCTTAATTGTTACGTTTAAAATGTAAATGCTTTTTTTTGCTTTAGAACAAAATATTCAATCCATGGAGATCCTACGCCTTTGCACAATGGCAACATAAAGGAAGATATTATGTTGCAAAAATATTTGATACTTGTAAGTCCAGCCTTTAAACTAGAGCTATTTCGCTCTTTCAATTAATATAAAAATTAAGTATAAATTCTTATTTCTCATCAATCAGCTCAGGATGAAGTCTTTGCACTAAATGACCTCCGTGGTAAGAAGCAAAATTCGAAACAAAATTAGTTTGCTTATTCTTATTGTTTATTTTTCAAAACAATTTAAAGCTCCAAAGCCCTTATGTGCAGTGCAATAATAAGGGTTGGTTGGTTGGTTTGTTTATTTGCAATAATGTTCAAAGTAATGTTCATGCTTAACCAAAAATTATGTTGACATTGACGCTCATCAAACAGACTAGTATTTGTGTCAAAACTACTAAATTTAAAATTCCAGAAGGATACCGAAATTTTGGCTTGCGAATTTATATTATACATAACGTTTTCCAATTTTGCAGCTAAAATAATTAGAAATATTTTAACTAGCACACTAACTATACTTGCGCATTATTATAATTTGATTTTATTTGCAAAAGCATGAGTCGCCTAAATATTTATTACATGTCTTTATTTAGTGACACCTCCAAAAGTGGTTCGGAAGACGATCTTACCAAGCATCAATGCCGAACTAGAGGAGGTAGCTAAACTTAAAATAGAAAATCTTCGACTTTCACACAATGCAGACGAGTGCAATAAATCCATTATAAAATTGCCGTATCAGCCATTGAAAAATGACAACAAAGAGGTATTGCCAATATATTTTTTTCCTTCTAATAAAACCGTTATTAATGAAAAACTTATAGACCCGTTCTAAGATAGAAGAGTTCTTACGGTACAAAATCTTTTGTGATCTGAGTTACCATTACTAATTCATAAGTTTTTTTACGGAGTGCGTAATTATCTTTGATTAAAAAAGCAAATTAGGTCTTGAAAATTTTCTTTCTATCCTAAAATGGGCTAGTATGCTTAGTAAATACAAATAACGTACAATTTCATATAAAATCCGCCATTGTATATTCTTCACGGCTAATAGAAGATGGTATTTGGTAAATTGAACGCTTACCATTTTTTCCATTTTTCAGGCTATAGATCTTGTTAACCAACAAGTTGCATACCGAACCAAGTCAGCATCCGAAGGTAATGGAGTAATGCCATTTGACAAGTATAACGCTGCTCAAACAGAAGACAACGCTAGAGTCACGATTACCGTGGCATCAATTGCAGTTACTGCAAAAACGAGCGAAGTGTTTGGCAATGCATTTGTAGACATGCTCAAACGTATTAACACTGACAAAAAGGGCGATAGCCATGAAAGTGAGGCCAAAGGATTTAGCGTAAGAAATGATAATACCTCGTTGTTATGTTGTACGTTTCAGTGCAAGAAATCTAAAAAAAAGAACTGATGAAGACAATTTTTGATTTGCGCCTGTCTATTTTCATTATATAAAAACAACAAAAAGTTATGCATGTTTTTGCATAGATTTACGATGCGGGGCTCACAGCAATGGCGTTGCGAGTGCTGACATACTCCGTATCAGTCGACGGATCTACCGAGTACTTAGTGGAAATTGTTCTTGTGAAAGGTACTATTGTTGTGGCTTTTTTATAGTATGCATTGATTTTTCGTAGTAACGCTCGTACTTGAAAAATTAAGACGGGCGCTCTACTTAAAATAAAATGCTTAGACAAAATTTTTTGCAAAATAGGATACATTATTAGAATATTTTGCTATATCTGTCTTTTGTAGTGATTCCTCCACAAATGGTTAGCAATACGATCGTACCAATCAATGATACAGCACTCGCAGCGGAAGCCAAACTTCAAATCCAAAATCTTTGGTGTTTACACAATACAAACAAGTGCAAAGAATTAGACACAAACCACGCCATGCCATATAAGCAATTGAACGACGACAATAAAGAGGTAATGTGAATATAATGTCTTCCTTAGAAAAATATATCATATCAAGACATACAAGCCCGTTGTAGGACAGTGGACTCTTTAACTTACCAACATTTGTACAGAACATTACTATGGGTTAAAACGCAATTTAAGGCTTAATAATTAATAACTTAAAGTTTGCTGGTGTGCATGATCTTGAAAACCTGCAACAATAAAAAATAAGACCTAGTTTGATTGAAACAGATGCAACGAGTGCATTATTAAGTCGGACAGCGCATAATGCAAATCTTACGGGATTCAATCCCCCTTGTAGTTTTACATAAAATCCACCTGTGCACGTTCTTCACGGCTAAAATAGATTGTGGCCTTTATTATATGGAATACAAAAATTTTAGGCTCGAGATTTTGTTAACCAACAAGTTGAATACCGGATCCAGTCAGCAGCAGGAGGCAATACTGATGTGATGCCATTTGAGGAGTATAGAACTGCGCAATCAGAGGAAAACGCAAAAGTTATGAGCGTAACGTCAATTGCAGTCACTGCAAAAACGAATGAAAAATTTGGCGATGCATTTGTCAATACACTCAAAAGTATTTATGCTGATGAAAGTGGCGAGAGCCATAGAAGTGAGGCCAACGGTTTTAGTGTAAGAAATAAATATTTCATAGCTATTTTGCCTATTACATAATCTCTATACTCACCAAAAACCCCCATTGTAAGACAGCAAAGCTTAAGGCGGAGACTTTTAGTGATTTTGTTGTGATAAGACGGGTTTGTTTGGCTAATGTTTATCTCTTCAGAAACTAATTGGCAGAAAATAGAACAATTGGTTCAGTAAACCTCTGCTAGAATAATTGGCTAAACGCCTCAACCAACAAGTAACCGTGATGTATAATTTCTAAAGCTAAAAAACATTGATGGAGCGAGTTTTTGACTTGGATCTTCTCTGTCTACCATATTACAATAATATAATTTATGAATGTTTTTGTTTAGATTTACGATGCGGAGCTGACGGCAATGGAGGTGCGTGTGCTGAAATACGTTGGTTCAGTTGACGAAAATACTGAGTACTTGGTGGAACTTGTTCTTGTAAAAGGTATTATTACTTTCAATATAATGCATAAACAAGGTTAATTTAATTTTTGGGGTAACAATGAGTGCCCAAAAAATAAAAAAAACTATATTCTTAAGAGAGAATCTTGTCAAAAATTACGGTGATAGGTGTTATATTATTTGATATATAATATGATTTCTGAAAATAATCCTATTATTATCAATGTATACACGTACAACATCTAATTGTATATAAAAATCAAAAAAGCACTATTTTAAGAGTTACTTATGTGAAAATTGCTATAAGAGCTTCTAAGAATCACTTTGTCCATGCTCATGTTCACTTTAAAGTTTCCAAGTGTACTGTTATACGGGGTGATATTTGTATAAGTACAACAGTTGAAGTGGGCTAGCAATAATCTAAACCTTTAAAGTTAGTAGATGACCACTTGGAATTTTGCTTTCAGGTACTATTAGTCTGATAACTTTACAATTCATATAATGAATAAATTTGATTTCAGTTCGTACCTGTTGTACTAGAAGAAACTGTAAGGAGTGTATAAAAAGTAGATAATAAGTATAACATAATTTTATACAAATTTTTTGGCGTGATGTCTTTAATATTGGTGTTATTTGCTTTAACAAATCTCAATTTGGACAGTATAAATACAATCAACTTTAAGCAAAGTAAACATATGATTATTAAAAGGTCCTTTAGTTACAAAAATACTTTGTACAAGTGAAACTTTCAAAAATACACATTTACATGTCAATATAAACACTGCTTATAAAAACCGAAAGTTAGAATAATAACTAAATTGGTCCAATATAAAAAGATCTCTAAAAACACAGGGTTTTACCATTTTTGCATTACCGGAATTGCAAACCACATGAAGTCCTTATGTGCCTTGCTCTAATACAATTTCAAATCATGTCCAACCTAAAACTGAAATTATGTGGATATTCCCCGTAAATAAACAGAATAGTTTTTGTGTCACAACTACTAAATTTATAATTCCAGCATGAAACCGAAATTTGGGCTTGCAAATTAATTTTTAACAGAACGTTTCCCAATTTTGCAGCTAAAAAAAACTATAAATCTTTGATCTAGCACACTAACTATACTTTCTCATCATGATTTAATTTGTAAAAGCATGAGTCGCCTAAATATTTTTTACATGGTTTTGTACAGTGGCACCTCCAAAAGTGGTTAGAAAGACTATCTTACCAAGCAACAATGCGGCACTAGAGGAGGAAGCTAAACTGAAAATAGAAAATCTTCGACTTTCACACAATGCAGACGAGTGCAATAAATCGACTATAAAATTGCCGTATAAGCCATTGAACGTAAACAACATAGAGGTATTCTCAATATATTTTCTTCCTTCTAATAAAACCGTTATTAATGAAAAACCTACAGACCCGTTCTAAAATAGAGGAGTTCTTACGGTACTAAATTTTTATTTTTCTAAGTTACCATTACCAATTCTTAAGATTTATCTCATTAGCATTTTTACGGAGTGCGTAATTATATTTTATTAAAAAAGCAATTTAGGTCTTGAAAATTTTCCTCCTATCCTACAATGGGCTAGTATGCTTAGTCTACAAATAACGTGCAATTTCATATAAAATCCGCACTTGCACATTCTTAACGGCTAGTAAAAAATGTTATTTGGTAAATTGAACGCTTACAAATTTCTCAATTTTTCAGGCTATATATCTTGTGAACCAACAAGTTGCATGCCGAATCGAGTCAGCATCCGAAGGTAATGGTGTAATGCCATTTGACAAGTATAAAACTGCTCAAGCAGAAGACTACGCTAGAGTCACGATTACCGTGGCATCAATTCCAGTTACTACAACAAAAAGCGAAGGGTTTGGCGATGCATTTGTAAACATGCTCAATTGTATACATTCTGACGAAAAGGGCGAGAGCCATGAAATTGAGGCCAAAGGATTTAGCGTAAGAAATGACTATATCTCACTGTTATGTTGTATGTTTCAGTGCAAGAAATCTAAAAAAAGAACTGATGAAGACAATTTTTGATTTGCGCATGTCTATTTTTATTGTATTAAAATAACAAAAAGTTATGCATGTTTTTACATAGATTTACGATGCGGGGCTAACGGCAATGGCGTTGCGAGTGCTGACATACTCCGGATCAGTCGACGGATCGACCGAGTACTTGGTGGAAATTGTTCTTGTGAAAGGTACTATTTGTGTGGCTTTGTCTTAAGTATGCATTGATTTTTCGTTACTTGAAAAATTATAACGGGCGCTCTACTTAAAATAAAATACTTCAGACAAAATTTTAGCAAAATATGTTACATTATTAGAACATTTTCCTATATTGTCCTTTTGCAGTGATTCCTCCACCAATGGTTAGAATGACAATCGTACCCATCAATGATGCAGCACTGGCAGCGGAAGCCAAACTTCAAATCCAAAATCTTAGGTGTTTACACAATACAAGCAAGTGCAAAGAATTAGACACAAACCACGCCATGCCATTTAAGCAATTGAACGACGACAACAAAGAGGTAAAGTGAATATAATGTTTTTCTAAGAAAAATATATTATATCAAGTTATACAAGCCCGTTGTAGGACAGTGGACTCCTTAACTTACTAACTTTTGTACAGAACATTGTTATAGGTTAATAAGCAATTTAAGGCTTAAAAATTAATAACTTAAAGTTTGCTGGTTATGGTTTAAAACGAAATTCAAGGCTTTAATAATTAATAACTTAAAGTTTGCTGGTGTGCATGATCTTGACAAAAAGCAACAATAAAAAATGAGACCTAGTTTTTTTTTAAACAAAAGCAACGAGTGCATTATTGAGACGGACAGCGCAGAATGCAAATTTTACAGGATTCAATACATGTGTAGTTTTACAAAAATTCAACCCGTACATGATCTTCACGGCTAAAATAGATTGTGGCCTTTATTATATGGAATACAAAATTCTCAACTTTTCAGGCTCGAGATCTTGTTAACCAACAAGTTCAATACCGGATCCAGTCAGCAGCAGAAATCAATACTGATGTGATGCCATTTGAGAAGTATAGAACTGCACAATCAGAAGAAAACGCAAAAGTTATTATGAGCGTAACGTCAATTGCAGTCACTGCAAAAATGGATGAAAAATTTGGCGATGCATTTGTCAATACACTCCAAAGTATTTATCCTGATGAAAGTGGCGAGAGCCATAGAAGTGAGGACAACGGTTTTAGTGTAAGAAATGAATATATTTCTTAGCTATGTTGCCTATTACACAATATTTATACTCACCAAAAAAACCCCACTGTAAGACAGCAAAGCTTAAGGCGGAGACTTTGAGTGATTTGGTTATCATTAGACGGCTTTGTTTGGCTAGTGTTTATTTCTTTAGAAACTAATTAGTAGCAAATAGAACAATCGGTTAGGTGAACCTCTACAAGAATTTATGGCTAGACGCCTCAAACTACAAGCAACCGTGATGTATAAATTTTAAAGCTAAAAAATTGATGGAGCGAGTTTTTGACTTGGACACTTCTGTGTCTATTATATTACAATAATATAATTAATGAATGTTTTTGCTTAGATTTACAATGCGGAGCTGACGGCAATGGAGTTGCGTGTGCTGAAATACGTTGGATCAGTTGACGAACATACTGAGTACTTGGTGGAAATCGTTCTTGTGAAAGGTATTAGTAGTTTGATTTCATTAAAATGCATAAACAAGGATAATTTATTTTTTGGAGTAACAATAAGTGCCCACAAAATGAGAAAGAGCGACCTTCTTAACAGACCATTTTTTTTAAAGATAACGGTGATAGGTGTTATATTTTTACGTATATAATATAACTTCAGAATATAATTACATTATTATCAATAAGCACACTTGTCATACATGATTCAATTGTGTATAAAAATCGAAAAAATACCATTAAGAGTAATTATGTATAAAAAAAAATAGCTAAAAGAGTTTCTAAAAATCACTTTGTCTTGTTCACTTTAAAGTATTCAAGTGTATTGTTATACGGGCTGCGATTTGTATAAGCAAATATAACAGTTAAAGTGGGCTATCATTAAACAAAACTTTCAAAGATAGTAGATGGCCACACGGCATTTTGATTTCGAGTGCTGTGGACGAAACTTTGGAGTGAAACTCCGTTGTGAAAGTAGTGTATGAAAAGTATTTAAAAAATATAACATAATTTACACAAAAGTTTTGGCGAGATTGCTTTAATATTGGTGTTATTTGCTCCAACGCAAATATTACAATTCACTGTAAGCAAAGTCAACGTATGATTATTAAATGCTACTTTTGTCATAAAAAAATACTTTGTAAAAGTATACCTTACAAATGACCCATTTAAAGGTTAATATAAAATTCGCCCAATATAACAAGATTACTAAAATAAAAGCAACAGCTTTTTACAAAAACTAACAATTTCTATTGATTAAAAATGAATAAAGTTTCAACAAAGCAGACACTTCACAATTTGATACATTATTATTATTATCATATTATTGGTTTTAGACGTAAACCCAATTCACATTAATTACAAACATACAGTTTCATCGCGTTATAAATTGTACAATTTACGTTTTTGTATTTTATGATTTCACGGATATTATAAAATCATTGAGAAGGAGTTAAAAATTATTGTTCTTTAGGTACCCCTCCTACTAAAGCCTAGCAGAACCATTTTATCAAAAAACAAAGTAGCACTCGAGCGGAGAGTTAAGTGTCAAATTGAAAAACTTAGAACACAGCACGAAGCAAACCAGTACAAAAAGTTAAACGAGGACAACAAAGAGGTAATGCAAGTATACTTTTTCTTTTATAAATAATATACTACCGGTAGTCATACAAGCCCCTCCTAGAACAGTGGAGACTTTGAGGTACCAGCTCCTAAGTTCTTTCGGCCTTAAATACCAGTCTGTTTGTTTCATATTTTAGTTTTCACTTAAGCATTGCTATATGGTATGTAACTATGATCGATAAATAGTACCGTAAATGTTGTATTATAAGCCTGGGCTTATAATAAAGTTTGGGATCCCGATTTGCGACCCGGCTTGTTTTTTTTATTTAAACGGTAAACTTTAAAGGCAAATCTTTCAAAAAAAATACTGGTGTGTCTATTCTATTTATTCGTTTATATCAGCACCCCTTTCAACTTTAGATTCGCTGTTTGACGACCTTCATTTTACGGCATTTTTAGTACTTAGTCGTTGTCCCAGCCAACCACTCGTCATAAATCTGAGTCACATTATGCCTTGATGCTTATTAAGAATAACTACTAAGTCCATCCTAAAATACCCAGCTTGTATTGGAAACTTGGCTTATAATCAAGTTTGGGATCCCGTCACCCGGCTTATATTAGAACTTTTACGGTAACTAAAATAAAATAATAAAAAATATATCTCATATACTGGGATTGGCTGGTATGGTTTGATTCTTTAAAAGACAAGCATATACTCAAGATAGGACTATCGAGATCAAACCCGTGATTCCAAACTGATTCAGAGAGTGAACCCTATTTTTTTACAAGTAGCACAAAACTATATTTTATTGGTACAAAATGCAACATTTATTAGAATGAATGGTATAAAGTTCAAAATATTTTCAGGCTCTCGAACTCGTCAACCAGCAAGTTGAGTATCGTATAAAAGAAGCATCAGGACACAACAATGTGATACCATTTGAGAAGTATAAGGTAGCTCAAGAAAATGAAAATGCTAATGTTGACATGACGGTAGCATCAATTACTATTACTGCTAAAGATGACAACGATTTCTTTTATGCATTTTCTGATGTGATCAAAAATAACTCTGGTGCAAATGAGGTTAAAGGCTTCAGTGTAAGAGTATACGATATGATTACTTAAAATCATCATAAAAGAAACAAGACAACAATATTTTGTTTTAGATATTCGAGAAAGGGCTCACGGCAATGACGTTGCGAGTGCTGAAGTACTTGTTCTCAGTTGATGAGAAATTTAAGTACTTGGTTGAAATAGTTCTTGTGAAAGGTACGATTGGTGTGATTTTATTGTAATGCAGTAACAGGGTTAATTTATTTTGAGAGTAGCAATGAATGCCCATAAAAATTAGAACAACGAACCTTCTTAGCATACAACCTCAACAAAAATACACTCACACTGACATTCAATGATTGGTTTTGGACACAAAACCAAGTCATTAAAATTATAAATATTCGACTTTATTTTGCTATAAATTGTATAATTTCCACTCTCAAATTTTTTCGTGTTTTACCCATTTTTCAAAAATTATGAAATTATTGACAAGTATTTTTAAATTATGTTTCTACAGGTACCCCTGCATCAAATCCTAGCAGAACCATTTTATCAGACGACGATGCAGCACACGCGGCTGAAGTGAGACGCGAAATTAAACACATCAGAGATTTACACAATGCAAGCCAGTGTGAAATATTAAACTCCGACAACGAACAGGTATGCTTTTTTTTCTTTCTAACAACTAAAATTCTATTGGTTGTCATACAAGCCCGTCCTAGGTCAGTTGAGACTTTCAGGTAGCAGACCTTAAGCCATCTTAGTATTAAATACCAATCTGTTCGTTTCATATTTTAATTTTCAGTTTAGTTTTTGTATGAGGTACATAACTATTTTTGATAAAAAATAAACTGGTATCTGTAAAACATATTTCCTATCTTAAGAGTGGCTGGTATCTTTAGTGTTTTCAATAGACAAATACATGGTAAAAATGGCACTGTTGCGATGAAATCTTGGCATAGTGCATGTAAATCAGTCGGAGACTGAAACTGATTAAGCTTCATGAGTCGCGTAATTGTCTTAAGTAGTAGCAAATACATATTCTTCAAGATAATAAACAATCCGACATTTAGAAAGTGGAATGCTTAAATGATAAGAGAAATTTTTAGGCTGGCGAACTCCTTAAAAAACAAGTTGAGTATCGTATAAAATCAGCATCAGGACAAAACGATGTGATGCCATTTGAGGAGTATATAACTGCCCAAAAAGGAAAAGAAGCTAATGTTGAGATGATGGTAGCATCAATTAGTATCATTGTTGATGGTGACAATGAATTCGGTGATGCGTTTTGTGAAGCGATCACAAAGCACTCTGTTGCAAATGAGGTTGCAGGCTTCAGTGTAAGTGTTTATATTATGCTTACCTAAAATCTTTAAAAAAGAATCAAGACAACAATATTTTGTTTTAGATATTCGAGAAAAGTCTCACGGCAATGGCGTTGCAAGTACTGAAATACTTGTGCTTAGTTGAGGGCAAATCTGAGTACTTGGTTGAAATTGTTCTTGTGAAAGGTACAATAGGTGTGATTTCATTATAATGCAGTAACAGGGTTAGTTGATTTTGACAGTCAAAATGAATGACCCCAAAATGCAAAAAAGGACTACCTTCTTGCCATGCAATCTCATCATTGAATTTGTTGAGATCGGTTCTATAAGTTTTTACTAGCTTAACAAACCCGCCTTAGTACGGGGGCACCTTCGGGGTAACCCCTTGATATGTATAAAGAATCAGTTCAATTCAAGGCTATTGGGTTGTTTTTAAGGATTTTGAAAATATGCCGATGTGTTGTTGTTTATAATGTCCTAAACAAAATTAATACAGTCTTATAAGCAAGATGAAAGCCTGATCAGTAATATGTACTTCGCTAATGAGAATACTTGTACAACGAAAACACCGAATATAATAATCGGAAGTTAGGTATGTTAATAATGGTTCTTGACATGTTCCAAATCAACTAAACTCGCGCACTGTAAAAGTATCGTCAAGATAAACAAAACAGCCCTTTGCAAAATAGATATATTTTTATTTGTTGAGAAGAGTATAACCAGAAACTTCACACTTTGACATTCTATGATTAGTTTAGGACGCATGACCAGGTCACAAACTTTCTAAGCATACCATTTCGATACTGTACAATTTTACCTATCTTTAAATTGTACATTTCACACTCGTATTTTAAAAGTGTTTTAACGTTTTTCCCGGATTATTGACATGAGGGTTATAAATTATCTTTCCACAGGTACTCCAACACCAAAGAATAGTAAGACATTATTATCAAACAAGGAGGCAACGCTCGATGCTGAAGTTAAGCGTCAAATTGAAAACCTTAGAAATTCACTCGATGCAAATGAGTACAAAATGTTAATCGACGACAACAATGAGGTAATTCAAGTCTATGCTTTTCTCTAATAACTAAACGTCACCCGGCATATACTTGATCATTTACGGTAACTAAAATATATATCTCATATACTGAGATGGGTTGGTATGGTTTGTGTCTTCAAAAGGCAAAAATATAATCAAGATAACACTATCGGGATCAATCCCGTGCATTGTGTATCTTGCTGAGTCGGAGAGTGAACCCCAATTTTTGTACAAGTAGCACACAACTATATTTTATTGGTACATATTGCTACAATTATAATGAATACTTTAAAATTAAAAATATTCACAGGCTTGCGAACTCGTCAACCATCAAGTTGAGTATCGTATAAAATCAGCATCAGGACACAACGATGTGATGCCATTTCAGAAGTATAAAGTTGCTCAAGAAGAAGAAAATGCTAATGTTGAAATGACGGTAGCATCAATTAGTATTACTGCTAATGATGACAGGGAATTCGTTTATGCATTTTCTGGAGTGATCAAAAATGACTCTGGTGCAAATGAGGTTAAAGGCTTCAGTGTAAGGGTATAAAATATGCTTACTTGAAATCATCATAAAAGAAACAAGACAACAATATTTTGTTTTAGATATTCGAGAAAGAGCTCACGGCAATGGCGTTGCGAGTACTGAAATACTTGTGCTCAGTTGATGGGAAATTTGAGTACTTGGTTGAAATCGTTCTTGTGAAAGGTACAATATGTGTGATTTCATATTTAATGCAGTAACAGGGTTAATTTATTTTTGAGAGTAACAATGAATTACCTGAAAAAAATCGAACGACCTTCTTGCTATACAATCTCATCATTAAATTTGTTGAGATGGTTTATATAACTTTATACAAGCTTAACAAACCCTTCTTATGAATTGGCCCCCTTTGGAGTCCCCCCTTGATATGTATAAAAATCAGTTCAATTCTGAACTGATGAAATGAAAAACTATTACTGAATTGTTTTTTGAAAATATTTTTATCCACCAGCAGCCGATAAATTTAGCTAAAAATTTGAAAAATTTTAAGACATAACACCTTCAGAGGCACTCGTCATGGGATTAATGTTCATATGCCTTGTTCCTTTGTGCCTATGCTATCTTTTGCCAATATTTGTCGGTTGAGGTGTTTTTGTTAAGGCCATCAATAAAAGCAAAAACACAATTTATCCGCCTTACGACAGCATTTTCAAATTTGATTTGAAGTCAACTAATCAAAAAATTGTCCGATTCGTACGGGGTTACTTTTGGGAAGAGCGTCAATCATCGTGTAATGCTTTGAACATGAATTAAAGCCTTTAGCGTTTTGAAACCATTTTAGTTTAACACGGAAGTACCATACTTAAAAAATTTGAAAAAGTGTCATTTAAATAGTAATTTAAATGCAAGGTCCAGAGAGGTAGCAGATTTTTTATTAAATCCCTGCCGTCGCACTTTGCCCACTTTATAGTTTTCAAGTGTACTCCGCTACTTTTATGGGTAAGGAAAACATTTAAAGTGGGCCAGCATTATACTAAAATTTTGAAGTAAGTAGATGACCATACGCTATTTTCTCTTCAATTTTTTTGATGCTCTTTGAAATTTGCCTATAGGCCTGGTCAATGTTTGCGTGTGCTAGATAGTGGGGGAGGGTGGTTCCGGCCTGTTGAGTTGACTGGGAAGTTCAGATTTCTGAAGCTAATGGACTTTCTGCTAGGCAGTGAACGCGGGGTTGACCACCGAGGAGCCTCTTGCTTAGGCAGGGGCTAAGCACCACCGTGCGCATACCCACCCATCTTCAGCCTCCACGACCGAAACTTTCCAACCCTCCACTCACCACTACCACACCACCACTTTTTTCCCTGTGCTTCTGTGCTGGTGCCGGGATTAGATTTCGGCACCTATCCAAGTTAAGACAAGGGTCCTAGCCTCCCGGACTACGGGCCTTGGGCATTTTCTCTTCAATTTAAAAGTTGTAAAATATATTGCAGTATATGTTTTGTCAATGTTAATATGTAATTTCCAGGTAACACGATTCTTATAATCGGACCGGAACCTGACACAAATTCAACTCCAGGTAAACGTGATTAATTAGCTATAATTTGGGTAAAACATAGTAAGATAACAAAAATATTAATAAAGGCAAATCCCTTTCCAACCTTAACCTTTGGTTATTTCCAATTCAAAACAGTTGCGGTTGATCCGGGCGTTAAGTGAATTTAAATTTTTTTGTAATGAAATGCAAAACAACCGATCACTATCTTTAGTAGATTATAATGATATAATTTAAATTGAAAACCAAAGGACCACTTATATAATACAAGTTGTATTTATACAGGAGTTGTCGAAATAGATTTGGACAAGTTCTACAAGATGGAAATAGCCACTGATGAAAGCGAACTAAAAGTTGAAGCAAAAGAAGCGATAAATAAAGCTCGAGAAGAATACTGCCGAAAATATTCAAAAACAATCGCGGAGCTGATTGATGGCGATCAAACTGTAACGATTTTAAGAGATGAAATTAACTAACTAACGAAATTAGTACATTTCAAGTATTATTGTAGGCTATCGATCTGGCAGAAAGGCAAGTCATGTATCGTATTTCTGCAAAAAAAGATGAAATTATGCCGTTTCAAAAATACATAGTCGCTCAAGCACTGGATAATTTAACAGAACGCATTACTGTAGCGTCTGTCCTTCTCTTTGTTCAAAACATTGGAAACTTTAGAAATTGCCTGTATTCAAAACTAATGAAAATGAACAAACTAATTTTCGAAGACAATAAGGCTGATAAATCAAAAGGTTTTAATGTAAGGAATTTAAGCGTAAAGAAATCTAGAGTTTGTTGTCATTAGTTTTTTTTTTAATTTGCAACACTTTTTGATTTTATTCAAATCAGGTTTTTCACAAGCACATGGAGGAAACAGAAGTGCGCGTGCTAAAACTCGAGAAATTAGATGTAAATGATCCAAATCCTGTGCCCTACAACTACCTGGTGGAAATTGTTCTTCAAATGACACCGCTTTCCCCCTTTGTTGAACAATTGAAACTTGCTGTAAAGCGCTTTAAAAAAGAGAATTGATCTCCCACTGCATTTTTCATCCTACTAGTAATGTTGTAACTTTGCGAAATGGATTAATCAACAATTTAATTTTCTTAATATAAATTTTAATCCTAAGCCGTATACTTTAGTAAGCATCTTCATATTTGCCGCAGTGAAGATACAGTTTATTAAATAGTTTTTTGTTTTCAACAAAAGGTTTCAATACCTTTTATAGGATAAATTTAGAAATAGAATTCTAGAATAAATGTTGCAAAATTTACTATTAAAATGTCCAATTTCCCAATTATGAAATCTGTTCCATTTCACCTGTTAACATGGTTATTGCCACTTTCGTTTTTAAATGCTAAACTAAAGTTTACTTCATAGAATTATTTTCCCTGATCACATACTAAAAACGTTAATGTAAAACAACAAGTAAATCTAAGAATTGGGATGTTAATTTGAGAGTAGTGCTGCATAACAATGCCGAATTAATTCGGAATTCTCCAAATGGAAATATTTTTTAATATGGGATAACATTTTGTTCGTTAGAAGTTACAAGGCTTCAATGACTGGTATTAATATAATGTATAATGTTGTACAAAAAATTATAAGTAATGTTAACCCTACTAATAATATGATATAATAAACCCGATAGAGCAATACCGAATACTACTCACAGTACTACAAATCTACTTGCCCTGCGTAATATAACGAACCCTACGCATGTTTTCCGCAACATCCGCTGAGTTCATCTCTTGATAACCACCTGATTCTAGTAATTTAGCGTAACCGTGGTTACAATTACTGAATATCCTTTGTATGAACTAAAATGTTAGAACTGAAGATATAAAAGCGTAAAGATGTAGTAAAACCTTTGCATTATTATTCATTTCTGTCTGCCTTTGCATCTTTGATGGATTAGTTCAATATATTTTATGTATCTGTTCATTTAAACAGCATTAGCTCAGACAATTAACCTTCTGGCAAATCAATTTGACAAATTTTCATTGTATAAACATTTTAAATAATTCATTGTTTTACTAAAACTACTTTGATTTAAAATTACGTTTTGGCTTTTATTTAATTTACCCCAGATCATAGTTATGTTCCGTAAAATTAACGCTACCTTAATAGTTACTTTTCGTTGATGCCTCAAGTTTTTATCATCAAACCATTTTAAAATAATTTGAAATTTATGAAATTTGTTCGAAAAATACTTTTACAATTAGTCAATAAAGTAAATGATTTGATCCAATAAATTGACACCATATACTCCACGACTATATACCTATACTAAACAAAAGGCCGGCTTTAACTCGGCATTTCTCGAAATCCGGGTGCCGGGAATGTCAAATAACGGTAGATTACCTGTTTCTACTATTTGAAAAAGCATTATGATTTCAGTGTGCTTTAAAATACGATGAACTATTTTTCATTATTACACACAGGTTTATTTTTAACGTATTCTTGTCATGCTTAAATGCGTATTTATAATGTATATATTGTAAAGGCCAATGAAACTAATTTCAAAACCCACAAGTCATAAACTCACAGTGAATATTTTATTACAATCTTTGACCTAAAAAATAGAAACTCGATACTACGTTATGCAACACTCTTTCAGTAGTCCGATGGTCATATGAAGTTCAGTAAGTTGAAAAATTTTTAATGAGTTTAGTATACACAAATAATCAATTCTACGCTTCGACAAACAACAGAATTAAGCTTATGCAGACTATTTAGAAAATAGGATGCTCGGCTTCTAATCTGTACGGCAAATGTCAATATCTTCTAAAGTGTTTGTTTAGTTTCAACATACTAAACAACGTAGTTTTATTAACTTTTGCACGCTGTAGAGAAATTGTAATAAAGACATGCACAAACACTACAAGGAAATATAGGAATTAAAGCGGGTTTAAATAAAATACCGTTGTCTACAACGGAAATAAGCATTCAACATAAATTTTGCTAAGAATAAAATAAAATTATGATTTCTGCTCGCAAGAGTGGCTGATGCTGCAAGATATATGTGTATTTAGGTATTAGAGGTTTTAGTTATTAATTCCCTAATTGTCATCTACTACGATAATATAAAAATGAGAAACAATATTTTTTTATATTACTAGGTGCGTCCCAAGACGAGGATTGCCTGTAATTGACTCAATTTCCCAAAAGTTAGTTTTACTAATTGTTCAAAATTGCAATTTGACTTTGTGATGAAAATTAGTGGATTAGCGATGGTTTGCTTTACAGACGTGTTCACGTGTTCAACGAGTCGACAGAATCTTGCTAGAGTGAAGCTTGTGATGTTTAAGGAGAATAAGGAATTTGCTAGGAGCACAAGAGTTTGTCAATAAAGAAATTCTTAATAGCTTGTCGAGAAGCAGATGGGAACCTAGAGGAAGAAGATGTTGATAGTTAGAATGGGAAAGCCTTACCACCTTTCGCGTCCGAGCAAAGTGATAGTGAGAACCCTAGAAAAAACAGATAAAGTAATAAACGGAATCAGAACATTCGCAGAAAGAAACAAATAAAGAAGTGATCAAAACAAGACCGACTTTCAACGCCAACCTAAATATCACAAAAATCATAACCAGAGAACTCCGGAATCGCATCAGGATAGACTGAATCGCATACCTAGATGGTATTTTAATAACGAAACTCGTCTAAAAGAAGTCAGCAAAGCAATTGGTCAACGAATTGTAGAGTAGCAGCTTGAATAAGCAATTCAAGTGGTACAGTAGGACCGAAATTGTGATGAAACGTAGCGGTAATTACCAGCAGAGAAACTTTGGAAGTTTTATAGAAAATGAAGATGGAAGAAAAAACTGTTCCAGTTTTCAAAGACGAGATGGAAAAAGTTGAAGAGAAAAGAAAACGGATCGAGATTTGCAATGGAGGAAACGAGAAGGCAAGGTAGAAAGAGCACGCAGAAAACGCCAAGAGAGTTTAAGTTTTGAGCCAGGATAATGAAATGCCATACAGAGAAGGAGTATGAATTGTTCAGAATGGACACAGAATGGGAGAGAAACACAGAATTAATGTTGAGGCAGGAAGTGTCTTTTCTACTCCAAAAATCAGCGAAAAGTGGCAGAATAACATCAAAGAAAAAGTTAGTTCAGTGAAATTGCAAATTGAGACAAAAGGTTCAGGCAGATTATCGACAATTTTCAGAAAAGCGGCAAGCCAAATTCAACAACATTTTGAGATTTACATTAGAAAGATCCGGTTTTGTGATTGTAAGGGTATTTTGCGGTAAATCTCATTGTAACCGCAAGCCTACAATCAGATTCTACAATCGATTCCTCATTTTCTCAGACCCGTCTTTTTTTGTACTGAACGGTAGGAGCAGGAAGCGATTGAGAAAAGTTAAAATTTTCCTGAAATTTAGTACAACTCTAGATTCTTAATGTTTTACATCAAAATTATGAAATTTATCTATTCAAAATTAAAATTTTGTGCAAATTCAACTATTTTCAAAATTTGCATGGTTAATTATTTATACTTAAACGCAGCAGCATTAGTTTATTCATTATCATTACTCCAATTAAAGCAAAATGAAGGATAAAATGGTTTAAACACGTTATTTTAACTGTACAAATTGTATTAATTTTTAAATATCGTTAAATATGATGCCTTTCGCGCTGTTTTACAATACACAATCCTTCCATGCTAAAAACCCGAGTAGATTGGCTACAATCCCTGACTGTGCGGTTAAGATTGTGCTACACTGCTTCCATCACAATCACAATCAGAAAACCGGATCTGTCTGTCTATTTACTCAAATATTGTATATAATTGTGGTCAACTTTTAAAATACTGATTTACACCATTTCAGATTTGCGAATGTTTGAGAAAATTTTAGGTTTTGAAGATTTTTCGTCGATTTATAGAATTTTTTTTCTTAGTGTTTAAGTCTTTAATGGTCATATTTTTAGAACTTTTTAAGAACATAAAACGGTGTTTTTAAGATCTTTCTTATCCTATGTCTGCATATAAGTCATCAATCAACCGATCAAGTAATCGATAAATCTTAAGATCAATTATGAACTGTGACTACTGGTCGCCATTTTAATTATTTATCTAAACCGCTGGCATTTGGCATAGTACAATTGGAGTACTTTGTGATTGGAGTCATGTTAAATTTCGAGCATTAAGCAGCTGATCGTCGATCATCTGCCTAATTAATCGTAGTGATGAGAAGAAGGGCAAGGGGGTGCACGGGTGGGACCGTCCATCCCCATTCTATTTGCAAGCAGGCTCAAATTCTCTCAAACAAACATAATCACATGCTTTAAGCACGTAGACATAGAATTCCTGGAAAAATTATTATGAGAAAGGCTAAATTCTTGAAAAAAAACCCATTGCTAAAACGTTTCCACAAACAATTTAAGGAATTTTGAACAATAGATCACTGAAATTACATCACTGAAATAGATCACTTAAAATTAAGTATCGTATATTTGTTAATATCCGACGCTACTATTACTACTGCTTTTCTATATGAAAAACCTGTGAAGTAGTTAGTTTGAATTCAAAGTTTTAAAATGAAAAAATTTCTACACACGTTAGTGTACTGTATTAAACTTAAGTAGTTGTGTAGGGTAAATAAAATCCTCGGATTTACTGATGTTGAGCATTGCGCCCCTCCTATGGAGTTGCCGATTAATCTGTTACCGATTTAAGTAGTAAAATGGCTGCACCAATTTCTAATCCTTATCCAGTTTTCAGTGCAGGGTATTTTTGTTCTTAAAAGCGTCATAAACACTTTCCTATTTTTTGATGGAATGTATAACGTGAGGGTCCTAGACCCTTTGAACACCCAATAGGCATTTAAAAGGGTACATCTAAGCGCACCAAATAATTTTGTTCTATTACAGTTTCGGATAGGATTCTGAACTTTAAACAGTGATGAATAAATTAATTATATTTAAGTTCTTCTCAGGCGCTAAATTAATTTTTTTTAATCTCCAGACGAGAAGTCAAACCAATTTGAGGTTGATGGTAAATCATCTGATTAGCGTAATAAGCAAAGGTTTGCGATCGACTTAAATGTTATACTAATTAATAATAGCATGCCTTAGCCCAGTTTATCTTACGAACCCAGCAGTGTGTATTCACTATCTCACAACCAATCAAAATTAAAATAATAAAGCTCAAAGGAAACTAGAGTCAACTAATTATTACAACTATCAGTTTTTGTAAGATGGTTCAATTTGTTTAATTAATTTATTTATTTTAATATAAATTTATGTGTTGTAGTTTAATATGTCTCAAATCTAAGTTCTAAAAAATTAACTAACTTAACATAGCTGCTAAAAATTAGTCTACATTTAAATAAATAATTTTTCTCCTGTTTCCAAAACTTAAAAAATAGGACTTTGCAAAAATTTGCTGGTTAAATATACAGCTTTTACTTTAACAAATAGGCAAACCATTTTGAAAAAACAGTAACGAATTGAATATAGAATACAATTTTCATTTCATTCTGTGTCGTTTAGCAGGACAACTGTCGGATGAAAAGGAGAATGTGGAGGATCAGGGAACCGAAATACACATTAATCCAAGTATTTTGCAATGACTAAACTGCCAGCAAGAATATCTTTTAGTTTTTAATTATAAAATTTATTCATTTCAGAAACGCCATTTTTTCCCTTCTTTAGTTGTTTAACAACTGCATATAACAAGGAACGGAAAGAGGTTGACTTGGCCAATTTGGAACGAGGATGACAAGGGAAACAAAATTGACCGGGATGGTAACGTCGTTCCTAAATAGCAAACCTGAGTAAATTGTGTTTCAAACAATTGTTCATTTACATTAAGTTATCTAATGTCAAAACTTTACAAAAAGTTAGACTTTCAACCATACATTTTAATAATACAATCCATTAAATTTATTAGCATTAGCTTGAAAGCAATTTCAGTCAATCTATGGTATTTGTCCAGAAAAAAATCACAAACTAATTTTATTAGTTTTAGCTCAACTCAATTAAATTCAACTCAAGAATTTGAAACCACCAAAAAATTATTTAAGCGTCATATCCTGTTGTAGTTGAAATGAACAGTGTTTTCGATTAGCGGAGTAACTTGAATTGTTTTAAATACCCTAAATTATTTAGCAGTAAAATCGTTCTTTCAAAGCCCCTACCTCTACCTCTTGTTCTCGATATTTCGGTCCTTCTGATGTATATCGAAGAAACTTGAGAAAGGATGAACCATCTACTTCAAAATTTTTGTTTGAACTCTTTTCATGAACAAAAAATTGTAAATGCTGATCCCGTCAGTTCATGTTAACTTCGCACTGTTGTCAAGAAAATGCATTTAGATATGGAATATTTGAATATCTATTTAGATATGGAAGGCACATTACAAATTATTGAAGTCTATAATTTGTAATGTATACTATTTAAATTACTTTTCGGTTGTCATATATCTGGAGACGAGAAATTGTGACTAATCGAACCATGGTTCCAAGCCCTAAACCCAGCGTAATAACGAGAGGCCAGCTCTTGAATTGTTTTCACTATAGGGAAGGCAGGGCATCTAATAAATGATGCGTGAAAAGGCGTTCACGGCACCAATGACAGTGACATTGAATCAATGCATTCTATGTTGGACACATGGTGGTATGTCATACTTGATATGGCAGTTGACACAGCGTGAACATTTGGCATTTGAATCAAGTTTAATTACTGGCTGACTTGTGAACTCCTGTTTTGCTGGATCCCAAATTGCCTCCTAATGAACAAACAAAAAGCACTTGAGAAATTTTGGAATCAAAATTAGAGTCAGTATTGTTTATATTGACATTTTGAATATATAAGTTTTTGAAATATTAATCAATTGATTTGACTTAGGCAAGCACAAAGTAGAGAATAAATTATACAAGATACAGTAACAGTTAAGAGTAGCTTAAGTGAGTATTTATCCGAATTTCAGTAACAATTAAATGTATTTCAATTTAATTGGGAGTTGGGCAATTTAATTGCATTTTAACTTTTGCATTTGCGTTTCCCAAATGGCAAATTAGCTTTTCAATAGTTCTTAGAACTTTTTTGAATAGAAAAAAACTCCCGCGCTACAATCACAAATTCAAGAAAAAATAATCTTGGTAAATGAAACCAAATAATTAAACATTAACTTACCATTAATTCATTTAAATATACTACCCATCCTAAGTAATTACTTGCCCAAAATTGGCAATTCTAAACATATTTTCTTGTAGTAAAAGTTATTATGTGTTAGCTGCATTTTCCAATTTCTAACATATGCTATCGTTCCACATCTCTTACCTTAAAACGATATGTAGAAATAATATCTTGCATGAAATTAACGTTGTCTAAATTGTTTATTTCATGGTCATCTCCAACAATAACAATTTCAATTAGTTAATAGTTTATATTGACCCTAACTTAAAAAATTCCTCTAGGCATAATCGAAGCATTTCCGAACAAATTCTTCATTAGAGCCAAGAAGTCTTTCCTTCATTCATAACTACGTCACTTGTTTTGTTGGAAAAGTCTCCGCCGCTGCCACCTTCTACCTCGTCATGTGGTGGTGCTGGGAAAGGGGATATTTTAACAGAAAAACAAGTTCTGAAGCCTTAGCACTTGCTGTAATTAGTTAATTGTAATTATTTTAACTTTAATCCTAATTAACCAAATGGCCACTTGTTCAAAGTCGCACAAACTGGGAATCGGAGGATCCCACTTGGAATCTTCTATTGCTTAAGTACTTCCGATTTGAAAATAACCTGATTAATTCCCCGACTATGAAGGGATAATCCTATCCCAAACTCTGTAGTCATTTTGCTTAGTTTCTTTGAAACCTCTCTGAAACACCTCAGAATGCTTTGTCATTACAGTATATTTATTAATTAAAACGCATATCAATTAAACATTTAGTATTTATCAGCTTATTATACATCAATTAATTTATTGAGTACTAATAATTATTTTATCAAGTTTTGTTCCCGTCGGCCGGGAACCCCATCTCCTATACTCTCCATTTTACACGTAGAAAAAACATGTTGTTGTAAAAAATAGTAGGTGGCGGTAGGGGAAGTTTAATACTGAATTCGCCCCTGATAGTACTTCTACAGTAAATGCAAGTTTGGAATAAATTATAGTTTTCGAAGACGTGTCGCTCCCACTTCAATCAACTACAATTTTTGTGTAGCTCACTACTTTGTCTAAACGTTTTACGACCTATACTAATTTTTTTTTTCAAAGTTGTTCTAGTAGGTTGAAAATGTTCTCCGTTTCTCTTCGCGTGATCTGCGTGGTCCTAGTCGCGAGAAATGTGACAAGCGATGTGACAAGCACTGAAGTAACGTTAAGTCTTGAAAACTCTTCTGCTATTCTCACGAAGTTGATAGTTGATCCTACAGTGCCCTGCTTTAGGCTTCAGCATTGGGAACTTTCTAAACTGGCTGAGAATGATGTGGTAAGTTGTTGAATTTGTTCTGCTCGTCTTAAGACAAGAACAGTCCGGGAGGTTAGGACCCTTGTCCTAACTTTGGGTAGGTGCCGAGATCTAATCCCGGCACCAGCACAGTAAAAAAGTGGTGGTGTGGTAGTGGTGAGTGGAGGCCTGGAAAGTTGAGGTCTAGGAAGCTGAAGATGGGTGGGTGTGCGTAATGTGGTGCTCAGCCTCTGCCTAAGCAAGAGGCTCCTCGGAGGTCAACTCAACGTTTACTGTCCAGCAGAAACCCCATTAGTTTCAGACCTCGGAACTTCCCAGTCAACTCAACAGGCGGAAACCACCCTCCCCTTCTCACACTCACTCTCAACCAAAGCATGATGGTTAAGGCTCTTTGGGTATTAATAGGTAGCGTGACCTAGGGGTAACCTGTGCATCCTTACTTTATGTTTTGATGTGAATCAAATCAATTTAAGTCCACCATGTTTTCTTTTTTTTTGGTTGGTTGTGGTTTGGTCTTCCCTTCTGGAGTCTGAAAGTGAAATTGGAAGGTCTTGGGACAGCAAAAAAAATATTGTTGATTGAGCGTTTTTGAAAATTAGAGGCATCGTGAACTCACAAAAACCCAACCCGGCTTTGAATAGAATTTCTTTGGGTTCACCCTTTTTACCACCGTAAGGTGTTGTGGTGTGGTCCTCCTATTTGGAGGCCAAAAATTAAGGCTGGAGGTCTTGTGGGATAACAAAGCAAAAGTTTCCTGAGTTGACCACTATTGGAATAAGAGACACTTACAAGTGCATGCCGCGGGTTGCTTGTGAGCTAGAGCTATGAAATTTTTCTAATTGTCTTAAGTCAGAGCAAATAAGGGCAGAGAGATGTTTCCTCTCCAGAGCCTTGATTCGAACCTTTAAGAGCATAATACATACATTTTGCCGACTGCTACCTACAGTTCGCGACAATTCCGAACCTTATGCGGCACAATGCGAACGTTACGCAGCATAATACATAACTTTCGTGACATATAGCGAGCCTTTCGTAGCATATCACGATCCTTTTGCGGCATATATCGAGAATTACGCAGCTTAATACGAAGCTTTCGCGGCATATAACAAGCCTTACGCAGCAAAATAAAACATTTCGCAGGATATAGCGAGCCTTACGCAGCATGGTACGAACGTTTTGCGGCATATAGGGAGCCTTACGCACCATAATACAAATTTTTTTTGCGGCATTTAGCAAACCTTACGCAGCATAAAACGAACCTAAAGCAGAATACTGTGAGCCTTACGCAGCATAAAACAAACCTTTTGCGGCATAGGACGAGTCATACGCAGGATAATACGAATCTTTTGTGGCATATAACGAGTCTTATGCAGCATATAACGAGCTTTAAGCAGCATAATACGAACATTTTGCGGCATATAACAAGCCTTACGCAGCAACATAAAACATTTCGCAGCATATAGCGAGCCTTACGCAGCATGGTACGAACGTTTTGCGGCATATAGGGAGCCTTACACACCATAATACAAACTTTTTGCGGCATTTAGCAAACCTTACGCAGCATAAAACGAACCTATAGCAGAATATTGTGAGCCTTACGCAGCATAAAGCGAACCTTACGAAATTATAATACGAACCTTTCGCGGAATATTGCGATGGTTACGCTGCTTAATGCGAACATAAAATAAACCGTTGCAAACGCACGTAACATAAGTAGCGTATTGAACTAATGCAACTGAACTAGACCAATAAGACCCCGAAAACGCCGAATTTTCGGTTTGAGGGTCAGTTAGAGGGTCATCACACTGCGCGGTATGGATCAGGAGTCACCTGGATCATTGGTACCAGCACAACTTTTCATTTTAGGCAAAAGAATCTAAATATTCAATTTTGGGGGTCATTTTGGGGTCATTGCAATTTTGGGGTAAAGGGTCAGTGGTCAGCTGGGTCATTAGTACCATCATAACCTTCCATTTTATGTATGGTAACATCGTTCATTTTCATTTTATGCAAAATCACAAAATTTTGGTTTTTGTGAAAGGGTCTAGAGTTAGTCGTTGAAAACATCATAACTTTTTGTAATGTGCAAAGCTAGCAAAAATCTAAAAATCTGATTTTTCGGTTTCTTTGGTATTGAGGGTAGTTTGGGGTCATTTCAATAAGAAGAGATGGTCTGGAATCGCTTAGATGCTTGAAGACATCATAACTTTTCGTATCATGCTAAACTAGAAAAAAAACCGTAAAAAAGTTTTTCCGGTTTTTTGGTATTGAGGGTCATTTGGGGTCATTTCAATAAGGGGAGATGGTCTGGAGTCGCTTAGATCCTTGAAAACATCATAAATTTTCGTATTATGCTAAACTAGAAAAAATCTGATTTTTCGGATTGGGGATCATTTTGGGGGTCATTGACATAAGGGTCTAGGGTCACTTTCGTCCTTGAAATTATCATAACTTTTCGTTTCATAAAAAACTAGAAAAAATCCGACAAATCTGAATTTTCGGATTTGGGGGTCGTCAAAATCAGGGTGAAGGGTATGACCGCTATGGCCCATCTTCGAACTTGGCCTCACTCTTCACCCTAGAAAAATTCTGCCGCAAACAGATTTCAAAAAAGTTAACCCCTTCAAAAGTTATCGCGCAACCGGACGGACGGACAAAACGTTCCCATAAAGTAGCTGATACGCTACTTAATAATCCGTGGTAAAACGGTCAACCAAGTAGCGGAAGTGGGAAATTCAAACAAATGACATTCGACATTAAAAAATTAGTAAATTTTTTAGAATAAAACACTATTTATGGTGTAAGTTGAGTATTAAGAATTATTAATTTGTTTCTTGCAAAAGTAAGGTTGCAACTAACTGAAAAAAGGGGTCAAAGGGTGATTCCATTTTGAAGGGAAATCATCGTCTTAGCATTTGGTTTTGAATAAGAATATTTTCTATGCTAAGGACAATATCATGTCAATAGGTCATTTAGGAGCTGGTGGAGGTCTGTGGTTCGTCGGTATCACTTTCACTTTCGTTTCTTAAAAAACAGTGTTTTACCTTAAACTGTCATTTTCAGGTCTAGAGGTGCATGTTTAATATAGAGAAGATATATGGTAATCTCGTATTTATATTTAGCTTCTGTTCTGTACGAACAAATAATTTGTGCTTAGAATGTTATTTTGAGGTCAAGCGGTCATTTGGGGGGTCATTGGGGTCATAGAGGAGAAAAGTGTCCGATACAAATGTTGCTCCCCTTTATAAAAGAGACGACTTATGTAGATGTCATTTTTCATTTTGTCATAGAATGATATACATTGACGTTGACGTTCGACCCCCAAGCGGGTTATTACCTAGTGATGGGGGCATCTACGTTCATCGGGACCATCACAACCTAACGTTTCATGCAAAAATAGTGTTTGACCTTGAAAGGTCATTTTGAGGTCAAAGGGTCATGTTGGGGGTCATTGATGCGTCACAGAAAAAGTGTCTGATACAAATTTTGCTCCCCTTCATAAGAGTAACAACTTTTGTAGGAGTAATTTTTCATGTTGTCATAGAGTGATATCCCTTGATCTTTGACCCCCATGACTTCCGGTCACGCAAACAAAAATTTGAACTGGGTCGGATATCAAGGAACAAATATCCGAAAACTGCTTTGAGATCGGTTTAGTAGTTCCCGAGATATAAATTATCCTCGGACGGACACAACGAAAACATAAAGTAGCTTTCGCTCTGCTTCCGCTCGTGAATAAGTAGGATAGTTAAAAATAAAATTTTAGACAAAATTTTCTTTAGTGGTAAGTATAGGACCAGGAACTCCAAAGTTCTTCACAAATGATAAAAACTGTTGAAGTATCAAAAATCAAAAAGTACAGGTTTAAAAAAAAACAGCTGCTTTTTGCTTGAAGCGATGCACAAAAGATAAGTTACTCACGGTTCTGAAGACGCTGGAGTCACACTTCGCCCCCGAAATAATCCAACTTGACCTTTCAAGGTGAAACAGTATATTTGCAAGATTTAAAAGATTTAAACGAGACCTTTTTCAGCCTTAACATGACCCTTAATTTAAAAATACAGTAAGATCAAACACTAGTTTTATGATTTACAACAAGAATTTTTTGCTTTAATTTTTATTAATAAATCTTATAATTCACCTAATTCTTCTACCTAATTGAGTGTACCGTTTTATTATGATTTATTTGATACTCTTTTGACGCGCCCGTTTGGGTAGCAAATGTTGTATTTTGGGCAATATAATCATTATTACACCAGGTTTGGAGGTGGTATCTACCACATTTCGTGCTATGCTATGTTCCTGGTATCCCGGTGGATTCCATGTCATAAGGTCCAAAAAATAAAAATAATAAGGGCCAAAAATAATAAGGGCCAAAATAATAAGGGCCAAAAATAAAAAGACACAAAATAATAAGGGCCAAAATAATAAGACCCAAAAATAAAAAGACCCAAAAATAAAAATACCCAAAAAAATAAAGGCCAAACATAAAAAGGTCCAAAAATAATTCTAAGCATAAGTAAAATAAACCGTGGTAAAACGGTCAACCAGTAGCGGAAGTAGGAAACTTAGAACTAGAAAAATATTAAGATTAAACTAGAAAATAGAAGTCTTGCTTTTCAGAAGTCTATAGGCCATTTTAAAATTTACAAGCATTTTGGTCAT